>JABXJD010000321.1:0-277500 GCA_013375575.1 Percina caprodes | reverse complement strand
CTTTTCTTATGTTATGACAGATGTTCCTCCACCAGGAAAAGTAACAGTTCTCAATGCTGGCCAGGAGACTGTTTCTCTTGCTTTTCACTCCTGATAACTCTGTAAGGTATACACTGCAATTAGATTACTCCTGCAACACACAGAGAGACAGTTTGGTCACAGAGGACTCCAGCACTGTGAAGGTTGAGGGACTGAATCCTGGGACTGAGTATACTTTCAGCATCATAAGGATTGCAGACAATGGAAATCGAAGCAAAGCAACCTCCCTATCTGTCTTCACAGGTAAATCTGAAAAACAAATAAATAAAAAGATCCAGCAAAGTGTTGTCTGAATGATGTTTTGGCCCATAACCTCAACAAATGTTCATGTGTGTACTTCTTACATTGTGTATTCAGACTAAAGAGGTGATATAATGTTGTGGGCATTAGGTGATTATATATGTGAGTTTGTCTTCTTTAACTTGGCAGTCAAACAGCACTTTTAAATATTAACATGACGGAACATGATTTTTATAAGTGATACCATTATATTGTTCCTACAGAGCCCAGCCCTCCTGTGCAGATTACAGTCTACCAGGTCAGCAGTGAGTCCCTGTGTCTGCGTTGGGACACCCCTGCTGGTGAAGTGGAGAGTTACATCGTGACTTGTTGCAGTGAGGGAGACATTGTGCAAGAGCTGACAACGGACACAAACAACCTGACTCTCAGCAACCTGAATCCAGGAGTGTGTTACTCTCTCCAGGTGTCTGCACAACTTAGGAATGGAAGAAAAAGCAAGCCAACTGTAACAACTGTCCACACAAGTAAGTAAATTACACAGCAAATGCTTTCAACATGTACTTTGTAAATTACAAACTAGGGGCAATTTACACATCTTTACCATTTCATAGATAACAGAAAGGCAGGTAGGAACAGGGGTGTAGCACAAAATTCTGGGCCTTCTAGAAAGGCATTTTATGGGCCCTCCTGCATCCACAGCTATTCATTCTAGCATCTTTCTGGGCCCTCCTCACATGAGGACCCCTGGGTACTCATTTCCTTTTTCCCCCCAGTCTGACACCCCTGGGTAGGTAGGCCTATAGGTCCAGGTACATTTTCAAATAAGAGACGCATGAACACAAAAGCACAAAGCAAGAACTAACAAAGAAACTAGGAAGTACTGGGGTACAAAGGATGAATGAAAACGATCCAGTTTAAGGTGCAGTAACATCCGAAACACAGCACCGTGAAGCGTTGCTTAGAGATATCTAATTTAAGATGTTCAGTAGCTTATACACAACATACATACACATAGACATACTGACATATGACAACCATGCACACATACTACAAAAATACAAAGAAAGATTTCAATAGTGTGCCCTTACAGTAAAGTTTAATTGTAGCATGTTTAAAGGAGCGGTGTGGAATAAATGCAGAAAGGTGCAATGGTATGATAGTGCAAGAGACTGTCAAATTCTATATCTATTCAAGTACAACAGGCAACACTTTATATCAAAAATTGAATAAGCATTACTTAACTATACATTGACACTAGTAAAAGACTTGAAGAAAAGTTTAAGTTGAAAAGTTAAAAACTGTCTATACAGGCGAAAGACAACGGGTGTACTGACCATTCATGCAAGCTATCAAATTGGGCAGGTGGCTAAACTAGTCAGTAAGGCAGTCAAACAGTGCCAATCAGTCCAGTCCAGGGTAGTTTACTTGTGTGTATAAAGGCACCCAGATATCCCCAACATACCACAGCATAGAAGCCATGACAGTGGCCATGACAGACTGGTAGAACATAAGCAGGAGTTTGCTGCAGACCCCAGATCCTAAGGAAATAGAGCCTGCTCTGCCCTTTCTTGTAAAGAGCATCAGTCTTGGCAGTCCAGTTTATTGTCAAGACTTAACCCCAGGTACTTGTATACACTGACAGTCTCCACATTTACCCTCTCAGTGGTGACAGGCAGCAATGGGGTGGCAGGCCTCTTGAAGTCCACCACCATTTCTTTTGTTTGGGTGGTGTTCAGCTGCAGCTGGTTAGTCCTACACCACAAAGTCCTCCACGAGGCTTCTATACTCCCCTCCTTTCCATCCTTGACACACCCCACAATTGAAGTGACGTCAGAGAACTTCTGCATATGGCACAACTCAAGGTGCCCCGGCTTCTTTGTCACATTATCATTGATACATTTCACACTCAGGGACAAATACAAATATGATCATTGATTATGGTAGCTATCGTAGCCATGCATTTTTGGGGAGTTGTCGTGGTCTTTGCCCTGAGCAGTGACCACCGTCATGTTAGATCTATCGTTTTTAGGGATTTGAACAATAAATTAAACCTGAGAGTCTGGGAATATTACTCTTTAATGAGAACGCAATGACTTTTCAGTAGCAACACAGTAACAAAAAAGGTTCAGTTGAATTATAAGCTACTGACAAGTAGGCAGAGAGCTTCACAAATCAAATGAAAACATCATTGTTTTCATCATTGTAAACATTAAATTATTTATGAGAAAAAATTCATACAGAACATATTTAAGTTTTCCTTTTGCAAACATATCTTCATTTGAATTTATGATACTATCTTGTTTTACAGTATTTAGTTTTTCACTGAGATCGATCAAACAGGTGTGTGTGTTTTAATTGCAACAATGGCTTTGTGAATCCTTCATATTATTTATAAAAGGCAATATTTCGATTGATTTTACACAATATGCCCAGTTTCACACAGTTTCTCACGTATCATAATCCAAATCCAAAATTGCTGCAATGTGGCATTCATGTGTTTGATTACCTACCAAGATCGACACATTCACTGCTGGATCGTGGAAGAGATTGGATAACATGGGCACCGAAATGAAAATAGGGATGGAGAAAGGAGTGAAATATTTTGACAAAAAAAGTCACAAAACTAGGCTGACGGCAACCCCAAAGAATAGGTCAGAGGGTTGCCAGAACATAAGGTTTCATATTTATTGGTCCAATTTGTTGGACAGAGAGAGAACTGACTTACAGCCAACATCAACAGCCTTTGCCACAACCAGTTTATAAGGTGCAACTAGCTTGAAGGTCCCATGTCATGAAAATGTCACTTTATGAGTTTTTTAACATTAATATGAATTCCCCCGGCCTGCCTATGGTGTACCAGTGGCTAGAAATGGCAATAGGTGTAAACCAAGCCTTGGGTGTCCTGCTCCACCTTTTAGAAAATGAAAACTCAGATGGGCCGATCTTGAATTTTCCCTATATGATGTCATAAGGGGAAAGGTTACCTCCCCTTTCTCTGCTTTGCCCACTCAGATAATTTGGCCTGCCCATGAGAAAGAGAGAGACATTATGGCTTGCAAACGAGCAAAGAATGGAAGTTGGTCAAGGCCACACCCCCACCCTCCACCTTGCCTTCCCCTCTCTCCTCCTCAATAGCATTTAAAGCAACAGACACAGAAATAGCATGTCCTTAAGAAAGCTCATTGTGGGACTGGCTCTACTGGCTGTAATTCTGCACCAAGGCTGAATTTTGGGAAAGAGACTTCAGATATCTAATAATACAAAAAAAAAAAAATCATGAGGATTAGAATGTGTAGTATTTATCCATCCATCCATCCATCTTCATCCGCTTATCCGGTATCGGGTCGCGGGGGCAGCAGCTCCAGTAGGGGACCCCAAACTTCCCTTTCCCGAGCCACATCAACCAGCTCCGACTGGGGGATCCCGAGGCGTTCCCAGGCCAGGTTGGAGATATAATCTCTCCACCTAGTCCTGGGTCTTCCCCGAGGCCTCCTCCCAGCTGGACGTGCCTGGAACACCTCCCTAGGGAGGCGCCCTGGAGGCATCCTTACCAGATGCCCGAACCACCTCAACTGGCTCCTTTCGAGCGAAGGCAGCGGCTCTACTCGAGCTCCTCTCGGATGACTGAGCTTCTCACCTATCTCTAAGGGAGACGCCAGCCACCCTCCTGAGGAAACCCATTTCAGCCGCTTGTACCCTGGACCTCGTTCTTTCGGTCATGACCCAGCCTTCATGACCATAGGTGAGGGTAGGCGAAAATTGCCCGTAGATCGAGAGCTTTGCCTTCTGGCTCAGCTCTCTTTTCGTTAGCGGTGCGATAAACTGAATGTAATACCGCACCAGCTGCTCCGATTCTCCGACCAATCTCACGCTCCATGGTCCCCTCACTGCGAACAAGACCCCAAGGTACTTAAACTCCTTCACTTGGGGTAAGGACTCACTCCCTACCCAAAGAAAGCACTCCATCGGTTTCCTGCTGAGAACCATGGCCTCAGATTTAGAGGTGCTGATCCTCATCCCAGCCGCTTCACACTCGGCTGCGAACCGATCCAGTGAGTGCTGGAGGTCACAGGCCGATGACGCCATCAAGACCACATCATCTGCAAAAGCAGCGATGAGATCCCGAACCCACCGAACTGCAACCCCTCGCCCCGACTACGCCTCGATATCCTGTCCATAAATATTACAAACAGGATTGGTGACAAGCGCAGCCCTGGCGGAGGCCAACCCTCACCTGGAGCGAGTCCGACTTACTGCCGAGAACCCGGACACAGCTCTCGCTTTGGTCATACAGAGATTGGATGGCCCTGAGAAGGGACCCCTCACCCCATACTCCCAGCACCTCCCACAATTTCTCCCGGGGACCCGGTCATACGCCTTCTCCAGATCCACAAAACACATGTAGACTGGTTGGGCATACTCCCAGGCCCCTCCAAGATCCTTGCGAGTGAAGATCTGATCCGTTGTTCCACGGCCAGGACGGAATCCACATTGTTCCTCTTCAATCCGAGGTTCGACTATCGGCCGAACCCTCCTTTCCAGCACCTTGGAGTAGACTTTACCAGGGAGGCTGAGAAGTGTGATACCCCTGTAATTGGCACACACCCTCTGGTCCCCCTTTTGAATAGGGAACCACCACCCGGTCTGCCACTCCTTAGGCACCGTCCCAGACTTCCACGCAATGTTGAAGAGCGTGTCAACCAAGACATCCCTCCACACCCAGAGCTTTCAGCATTTCTGGACGGATCTCATCAATCCCTGGGGCTTTGCCGCTGTGGAGTTGTTTGACTACCTCAGCGACTTCCACCAGGGAAATTGACGACAATCCCCATCATCCTCTAGCTCTGCCTCTACCACAGAGGGCGTGTCGGCTGGATTTAGGAGTTCCTCAAAGTGCTCCTTCCACCGCTCTATTACCTCCCCAGTTGAGGTCAACAACGTCCCATCCTTACTGTATACAGCTTGGATGATTCCTCGCTTCCCCCTCTAAGGTGGCGAACGGTTTTCCAGAAGCACCTTGGTGCCGACCAAAGTCCTTCTCCATGTCTTCTCGAACTTCTCCCACACCCGCTGCTTTGCCTCTGTCACGGCAGAGGCTGCAGCCCCGAGCCCGTCGGTACCCTGCAACTGCCTCCGGAGTCCTCCGGGATAACATATCCCGGAAAGACTCCTTCTTCAGTCGGACCTTCCCTGACCACCGGTGTCCACCAGGGTGTTCGTGGGTTACCGCCCCTTGAGGCACCTAAGACCCTATGACCACAGCTGCCGCACGCTTCAGCAATGGAAACTTTGAACATTGTCCACTCAGGTTCAATGCCCCCAGCCTCCACAGGGATGCCCGCTCCGCAGGTGTGAGTTGAAAGTCCGTCGGACAGGGCCTCCTCCAGACGTTCCCAATTCACCCGCACTACCCGTTTGGGTTTACCAGGTCTGTCCAGAGTCTTCCCCCACCCCTGACCCAACTCACCACCAGATGGTGATCAGTTGACAGCTCTGCCCCTCTCTTCACCCGAGTGTCCAAAACATACGGCCTCAGATCAGATGAAACGATTATAAAATCGATCATTGACCTTTGGCCTAGGGTGCTCTGGTACCACGTACACTTATGAGCATCCCTATGTTCGAACATGGTGTTTGTGATGGACAATCCGTGACTAGCACAGAAGTCCAACAACAGACAACCACTCTGGTTTAGATCAGGAGGCCGTTCCTCCCAATCACGCCTCTCCAGTATCTCTCCATCATCACGTGTGCGTTGAAGTCCCCAGCAGAACTATGGAGTCCCCTACTGGAGCCCCATACAGGACTCCATTCAAGGTCTCCAAGAAGGCCGAATACTCCGAACTCTTGTTTGGTGCATATGCACAAACAACAGTCAGAGTTTTCCCCCATCACCACAGGCGTAGGGAGGCGACCCTCTCGTCCACCGGGGTAAACTCCAACGCAGGCGCTCAGCCGGGACTTGTGAGTATCCCCACACCCGCCCGGCGCCTCACACCATGGGCAACTCCAGAGTAGGACAGAGTCCAACCCCTATCCAGGAGTACGGTTCCAGAACCGAGACTGTGCGTAGAGGTAAGCCCCACCAGATCTAACTGGTAGCGCTCCACCTCCCGCACAAGTTCCGGCTCCTTCCCCACAGAGAGGTGACATTCCACGTCCCCAGAGCCAGCCTCTGCCGCCCGGGTCTGGTCCGTCGAAGCCTGACCTTCGCTGCCACCCATGTCACAGCGCACCCGACCCCTTTGGTTCCTCCCACAGGTGGTGGGCCCATGGGCAGGAGGGAGGTGCCACGTCACTTATCGGGCTGTGCCCGACCGGGCTCCGTGGCAAACCCGGCCACCAGGCGCTCGCTGTCGAGCCCACCATCTGGGCCTGGCTCCAGACGGGGGCCCCGGGCTTCCTCCGGGCGGGGTCTCTCTATCCCTTCCGTGTTCTTCCATTAGGGTTTGTGAACCATTCTTTGTCTGGCCCCTCCCCCGAGACCTCTTTGCCATGGGAGACCCTACCAGGAGCACAAAGCTCCAGACAACACAGCCCTCAGGTTCATAGGGACACACAAACCTCTCCACCACGATAAGGTGATGGTTCCCGGAGAGTGTAGTATTTATATTATTTGTATTTAGTGTTTTTAAAATGCATTGATTCAACTTATGGAAATGTGGATGCTGGTGTTTGTGGTGCAGTTTAACTGTGTTGCATAATACTGAGTTTTTCATTTCAAATTTTTGAAGTTAAATCAACACTACTCAAAGCAACATAATAATTATGTTAAGGTAGGTAAAACTAATGTAGCCTTACACAGGGGTGAGGATTTTGTTTGGGGTCACCATCATTGTAATATGTTGCCTCTTCACATTAACCTGAAACGTGTCAGACGGTTTGTTAACCCAGAACAATCTGAGAATTTGTCACTGGAAACTGTTTGGAAAAGAGCAGGCAATTTCAAAAAATACTTGGCAGGTGATTGGATGAACCATTCATCTAGCATATCCATCATACTGTAGTTATATTGAATGATTGGTCGTGGCTGTCACACACACATAAACCACGCCCATAGCTGTCAGTTGTTCCTCAATGGGTGCTGGTTGGTTTGATCCACTGCTGTTCAGACACAAATGCATTGACCTGAAACCTGACAAGATTGATTTTCATGTGATCCCATTTTTCTTGTGTGAGCTTGTAGCGCCAACATTTCAAACCTTTTTATTACCGCCATATTGCACTTTGCAGGAAAGGGGAATGACTTCAGCTCACTGTAATTATTGATTGTTGGACAGTTGTTGCAGCACCTATGCCAATCAAATCTATTCACTGACATGATTGGCCCCCGAATCAGACAGTTGTTAATTGGCTTTACACAATCTTGTGTCTCCCAGCAGCTTTTAATAAAAATAATTATAAAAATGCATATTCAATGTATAGGACCACGAGTACTGGGTGAATGAAGAATATTGAAATAACCAATGATAAGTTTAATATCCATTGTTTTCATGTCTATAGAGACACACCTAGAAGGCCTATTGGAGGATCTGGGGTTGGAGCAGCACTACACAAAGAAGCTATCCCTGAGCACAATACTTCAGATTGATGAGAAGACCATTACTGATGAACCTGCTAAGTGTAACTCAGATCTTCCATGGTATTTTCTGAAGAAACTGATGATGATCAATGTGACAGCTAGGAATGTGAAATGTACATCTGCATGTCAGTCAGACTGTTATGACCTGCAGTTAGATCTTGATAATCTATTCAACAGTACAAATTCAAGTGACACGCTAAACCCTCTTGACATGATCACTGCTCTCTTTCTGTGTTCTGATGGTTTTGTACAGCAGGAAATGGCCCTGAAAATGTCCATGTGTCAGTTTTCTGTGCCTCTCTTGCTTCCCAATTGTGACACAAAGTGCACACACACTCATGCTTTGGGCCATGCGAGACATCGTTAAAAGTACAGACCTCAGTCACTTTTACAATCCAAGGGCTTCATTGAACAAAGAATTGTTCTCTCTGAACTTCCAATGATATCTTTTGTGAGACTGGGTGAGTGCTCCTTGTCCAAGTCAGAGATCCTCAATAAGCTTCTGAGCAATTCCCAGCAGTACCACGATACCTTTGTTCACCATGATATGGAGTGTGGTGACAGCCCAAGGAAAATATCCAATGGACTGGCAGAAATTACTTGGTACCTTCCATGTGGGAACAAAAACATGGATGTTTTCAGTGAGCCAGTTGCTGTAGCTAATCTTCGTGGAGACATTGCTTTGTTTGAAACACAATTTTCTTTTTTGTGTCAGACATCTGCAGCAGTTTTTGTGTTCTTTGACACTTTGGGCTCTAAATGCGAGCTGCTTACCAACCAACAAAACAAGGCAAAGATCTTCTTGGTGGGTAACCATCAAAGCAAGCATTTCAACTTGAATGCTCTAAAGACGGTAGCAACCAAGTTGGGCTTAACTAACAGCAACATCCTTTTGAAGGCTAAGCACATGAATGATGCAGACTTTGTCAAAACCCTGCGCAAAACAGTCAGCAATGTTGTTGAGAACTCAAAGATGAAGATGGGAATTGAGCAGATGGCTAACATTGCCCATGAACTGGGAATCTGGGTTGATGAAGACTCTTCAGAGTGCCAGGCTGCAAAGAAAAATGCAGATGCCATCACTGCAGAAATTCAAAATATCCTTCGATACAAAGCTCAGTTACCCTTGCAGGGCCAAATATGGAAGGAACTGACTTGTTTAGAGAAGGAAGAATTTCGGCTTCGGAAAGTTGGATCTGAGGACGTAGAAAAATACAAAAGTGATCTTCAGGTACAGAAAACAAAACTTAGGGAAAAACAGAACTCTTATGACATGTCAAATGCAATGACATGTTTCATCAATGCAATATCAAGCCCAGGGATAGAAAGGTGTTATTTCCTGAAATGGATGCGAATGAACCTTGATAACGTGTCGAGAAAAACTGTCTGGTCTCAGGGAGCAGTACAAAGAAAAATGCAAAAATTCTGAGAACAAAGAGGAAATCAAAGACATCGACAAACAACTTTCCAACAGCTCACTGGGGACTGAACACTTCTTCCGTGAAATGGGTCAGATCTATGAAGCTTCCCTTTCCCTTCCAGAAACGGACCAATCACGTGAACAATTACAGCATCTGCCCAAACTTTGTGCAGAATTGTTACTTGATGGATTTCCTCTGGAGCTTGTAGATGGAGATGCATCCAACATACCTCTCCGATGGGTGAGTGACGTTCTCTCTAAGCTCAATGACTTGGTGTCACCTAAGAACAAGATACTGGTAGTCACAGTCCTTGGAGTTCAGAGCACAGGAAAGTCCACTCTCCTCAACACCATGTTTGGAGTGCAGTTTGCAGTCAGCAGTGGACGATGCACTCGAGGTGCCTTCATGTTGCTCATCAGAATCAATGAAGATGTTAAAAAAGTGCTTAACTGTGACTTCATGGTGATCATTGACACTGAGGGCTTGAAGTCACCAGAGCTTGCACAACTGGACAATAGCCATGAGCACGACAATGAGCTTGCAACACTTGTTGTGGGGCTGAGTGATATCACCATCATCAATATTGCAATGGAGAATTCAACAGAAATGAAGGACATCTTACAAATAGTTGTGCACGCTTTCCTCAGGATGAAAGAGGTTGGCAAAAGGCCCAAATGTCAGTTTGTTCACCAGAATGTGTCAGATGTTTCAGCCCATGAGAAGAACTTACGAGACAGGAAACTGCTCCTGCAACAGTTAAATGAGATGACCCAGGCAGCCGCCAAAATGGAAAAGAAAGAGGAGAACAAGAGCTTTACAGATGTGATGGAGTACAGCCCAGACACTGGGAACTGGTACATTCCTGGACTCTGGAATGGAAACCCACCAATGGCACCAGTCAATGCAGGCTACAGTGAAGCTGTATATGAGCTCAAGAAGAACATAATCCAAATTTTGGGAAGTTGTGATTCGTCTGCTAATAAAATCTTGGAGTTTACAGAGTGGATGAAAAGCCTGTGGAATGCAGTAAAGCATGAAAACTTCATCTTCAGCTTCAGAAACAGCCTGGTGGCTGATGCATACATGAGGTTGTGCACAGAATTCAACAAATGGGAATGGGAACTCAGAAAACAAATGTACACGTGGGTGACAAAATCCGAAACAAGAATTTCCAACTACGGTACAGTTGCTGTGAAATCTGAGGTACCTGACATGAGAGATCTTCTCACACATTTGAAAAGTGAAGCTTGCACAATGCTGTCTAAATGGGAGACAAAACTCCTTGACAATTTGACACAGTACTTCAAGCAAACAGAAGGCCATGTCTATCTAGTTGAACAATACAGAGAGGACTTTGCGAACAGTGCAAAAAGCCTTCGGCAAGAAATGGAGCGCTCTGTACATAATCAGCTCACAGCAGCAGCTGACATCAGACAGGGAATGGCAGAACTTGATAGAATCAAGGAGAACCACACAAAAGAATTAGAGGGGAGAGTAAGTGGACTGATTGAACAATGTCGGCAGAAAAAGGTCCAGATGACAGACCAGGAGCTCAACAACGAATTTGATAAGATGTGGAAACAAATGGTAAAGGAACTATCGTTTTCTAAACCAAAGGCCACGAATGTCATCACCAGTGTGTCCCACCACCTGAGAGAAAATCTCTCACGTAAGGGGAGTCATGTATGTCAATTATTGAGTCAAAAAAGCCTGAAAGATTGTGGACAAGAGCCTTTTACATACACAGCAGAAGGATTTTACAGGAAGTTGAAACACACATTCAGCAAGATTTTCAACATTGAAGATCACATAATGACTTTGCAAAAAACAGCTGATCATATCTCGATGGACTGCACACAGTTTGTGACTGAAAAATTGGAAAAAAAGAACAATTACCATGAGACTTACATCCAGGAGATCCTACACATAATTGATGCGAGGCTGCAAAACAATCAGGATGGTAAGATAGAGACTGAGTTTGAAGTTGCTCTGAAACAGCACATCTGTGGATTTGCAGGCAGAGAGTTTCAGAAAATGCATGAAGAGTTCATACAAATGAATGATCCCTACAGATGTCTGACTCAAAACAGAAAAAAGTTTTGTGCTGATTTTAAAGATGTGTTCCATGACCGAGACCAGTGCCAGAAGAAGGCAGAAGAATTCACGAACCGCTGCTTGGAGCCTGCAGTCGTAGACTTTGTCAACCGTTCCCTGGGTCCTGATATCATTGGTGAAATGCAGACAAGCCAGCAGTTCAGCACACGCATGTTCTTCCAGTACTCAGTTTTACTGGATTTGCTCTCAAAGGATGACTTTGAAAACTATCAGAGCTATATTTGCTCATATGAGAATTATGTGAAGAAATGGACACTTGACCAAATAGTGGCATGCTTCTCAAATCCGGCTACGGCCTTTAAGTTTGAGAATCAACATCTCCAGTCAAGTGTCAGAAGCATCAATAATGCTATCAACAAAGCTAAAACAGAACAGAGTGGTGACTTGAAGACATTCGTTAAAAATGTCTGTCAGGAACTTGGGGATAAACTGGTCATTTCCCAGGATGCTCTTGGTGCTTTCATGATCCTGAACAACGCAGACCAGGAAGAGTTTGCTCACTGGCTCACACTGTGTGTGAAGGACATGGCACAAACTCTTGGAGAGAAGTTAAAAAAAACAGACATCCAAATGAAACTCAGAAAACTTCATGTGAATCCTCAGGACGAGCTTTTCACCAAACTGATTGGATGTGGTCATCAGTGTCCATTCTGCAAAGCGCCTTGTGAGGCAGGAGGAAGATTCCACACTGAGCACTGGACTTCACTACATCGGCCAGAGGGTCTGGGTAGATTCATATTTTGTTCCTCAAACAAACTTACCACTGACATATGCTCTTCCTCTGTGATCACTGACGCGAAATTTCAATGTGCTGCTACAAACTGGACATTTCACCCTTACAAGTGTTACAAAGAAATTTTCCCAAACTGGAGAATCCAACCAGATGGAAGTCTGCAGGCATCAGACTTCTGGAAATATGTAATGGCGAAATTCAACAAACAGTTTGCCAAAGCATGTGATGCAAAGCCTGCGGATATTCCTGCAGCTTGGGGAATTATCACACGTAAGCAAGCAGAGGCAAGCATCAAGGAGTCTTTTAACAATAAATGAAAGACTGCATGCTTTGTGATTACAGAGATGCACATTATTCTAATTAGATTCATTCATTCATATTCTCACATAGATATTTTTGATCTTCCTTGTTTTATATGATGTAGAAGAGAATCACAAATCATAGCATTGTAAATTAGATGACACAGTTGAAGATATTGACAGTATAAGAAGATATTTACCACAGAATGCAAAAGGGAAACAAGAGAAAATTACTAAAAATAGTGCTGACCTTTACCTGAGATATAATTTAATCTACTCAATAAAAAATATCCGCTTTTGTTCGGTTTATGTTGATATTTTTTAAATACAATTTAATTTGATTGTCAATGTAAATGTTAGGGGCACATAGGGTTAGGAAAATACTAAATGTTCAGTTTGATTTTGTGTGACATATGATTTTCTTATTGTCAATGGAATGTAGATGTGCAGAGTTAGTCAAATGTGACACCTGCATTGAGTGTTTTTGTCACTGTGAAATATATAACTTTCTTTATTTTCAAACATTATTCACGCTTTATGTGGTATTGTCCTAATTGGATTGGTTACTTAAATGCAAAATCTTTTTTTGATGAAGTATATAATATAAAATATTTTCATATGAAATGTATTGAAAGATCTATTATCTGTAATGTCTAAGTACTATTTCAGGTTGCAAATATTTACATTTTAAGTTACCTCTTTTACTCTGAATTTAAATTTTTGGTTTTGTTTCTGCAATTACATGCCATATTTTCTTTTAAAATCAATTAAAAGATAATTCTGTCCAAATGGGATATTGTCAACATGTACACATGACAGGTTTGCTTTAATCAAGTAGTATATGCAGTCTTTATTTAAAAGGAAGATATCTGATACGAAATATTTACATTTTCAATGTCACGTTTTTTCTTGTGTAATGTTCTTGCCTTTTTGCATTTTGACATTTAAACCAATGTTTTTTGATTGTGTAGTAGTGTAGTATCTGATGCGACGTATTTGAAAAAATCAATAGATTAAAAGATCATTCATCCTGTATGTGGTATTGTCAACATGTATACACAACAAAAGTTAGTTTTTTAGAAAATTAATTACGTGATTTTGTTTTTTAAGCATATTTGTTTTAGTTTCTGTAAGGTATCCAATTCCCGTTCTTTACAAGGAATTAAAATATATCATTCATTCTTTATTTGGTATTGTATATTTACTTGAACCAAATCAATAAAGAGACATAATTGTCAGACTGGCTATGAATGTCTTTAATGTTTCCCAGATCAGAATCACAGCATACAGTGTATAATAACTTCTAAAGTAAACAGAAATATCATCACCTCATGTATTTATATAGTTTTACTATACTTTTTTTTTTTATAATAATCAGCTTTTTTTTTTAAACTCCATTATTTAACATTTTTCTTCATCTCAAGTCTTGGGTTTCTGAATTCAACAAAGAATGTTAAACAAGACAACAGGTGCAACTTGGCAATGGAGACCAAGCCGGAGATTTCTGGGCGTGACTGGGGTGTTAACCATGTGCTTACATGCACCACGGCCCCGACACAGAATCAAATAACCTCAGTGATATGAGGTCATCTTTGCTTGGCTGAGCGCAGTTTTCGGGCATATTAAAATCTAGCCTTAACTGTGTGAACCACAAGGCTTCAGCGAGTCACTTTATAACCCAGACGAGTACATCCAGTACGCACGCTCAGACTCTGAAAGTGCACTGGACCTTTTCAGATCGACTTAACATTTCATCCATCTCTAAACTGTTTAGAAAGTTGTTCCTGCTACATCACATCGCTGTCAGGTCAACACGGCCTCCATACCCACAATGCAACACAGTGCATGTGGAAAGAAAAGTGCAGACCACCTTTGTGATTTTCTTACTCTACGAGGCATCTTATGGTATGAAAGCCCTCAGGTCTGTCCCACGTGTGTGATTAAGTGGCTACATGTAAACACTGCTAGGCTACATGTGAAGTGAGCTGAAGCTGAATTGACTGCACCTTGCATTTAGAAGTCCTGACAATGAGGCCAGTTCACTACACAACCATGACATTTGTTAGCTCTGCGCTAACTAGCACTCTGAGGTTTCCATATATACTCTGAAGTTACATGGATCACTCAGCACTGATTCTTCAGAAATGCTGTTAGATCATAAGATGTATTCCAAAATAAAAAAACAATGGGCAATGAAACTAAAGACTTAAATTATACTTTTCAAATTTTAAAATGTAATATTCATTAGAAACATAGCATTCGCTAACGACAGGCCCTATGTTGTGTAAGGGTTGCAGTGGAGATGAAATTCTGCTACAGCGAGTGTCCTGGTTAGGAATCGTGATGCTACCGGATGCCCACTGTAGTGGGCAACATGAGACAACATTCACAGTCATTTTCTAATGGCATGAAAAGTGATCCGTGGCAAGCACTTTGTACCACCCCAATGTTTCTCAAACCTCAAATTGTTGGCCTTTTGTTGCAAATTGCATCTGTTGTCTTTTTTTTTGTCACAAAATAGGCATTTCATTCATTCACTCGGAAAGAAAAATGAAAAGAAAAAACAAACAAGAAACTTAATATTTACAAATATTTTGTCTGTTTGATTCTCACACTTAAAAATGTACAGTTTTGATCCTCTTCCAGATGTCGTGTGTCTGTCTCTGTCCTTGCCACCTGGTTTGGTATTTTTCTTCTCACATCCAGCAGTGTCCTCAAAGCGGACACACTGCAGTCAATCTGTCACAATGGCGCCCTCCAGTGTTAACTTATAAAATAGACAGGGAAACAGAGCAGACCAAACTAAATACCTTGTTTCTGTTTTCACCTCCAACGGTGTCATTGTAGCTGTGTTGTGGTGAGGTTTACCTCACTGCCCCTCACCGCCTCCTTATCCACAGGAGTGAGTACAAAAGGGTTCTGCTCATGATCACTTCATCCGCTTTTGTTCCGGATTCCTTCATTTAAGGCTGCAAGCCTTTTTCCAATCTCCTCCCAAAGTCTCCTTCACTATAACGCGCACCTTTTCCTTTCGCTGTCCATCATCTGTTCAGCATTTATCCACCTGTTGCACCCCCCCCCAAGTCAGTTGTTTTGTGTTTTACATTGTGCACATTTCCCTTTTCAGTGGGGCTTAGAAAATCTCTGACAGGAGCAGCCAGGTACATCTGTCCCTCTCCTGCCCGTCCCCCCACCACCCCGTTAGGCAGTTATAAAATACAAAACAAACAAACAAACAAACTAGGCTAAAGCTAAAGCACAAGCAAAGACAGCACCGGTGACTAACTTCTCCCATAGTGGATGTAGGCTTCCATTTGTTCCTGTCCAGTTCACATACTGTATCAACCAGAGTATTACCCATGATCCATGTTTGAGATCCGTAGCGGAGAAATGAAAGGGGGAGTTCTGCACATTCTCACCCGAAAGAAAAGAGTAGAATCAGAAAACAGCAGTTGTCAACTGTGTTGCTTTTTACCCTGTTTAAGAGATCCGAGTCCCCCCCCCTATTTTTTTCTTTTTTCTTTTTATCTTGCAGCTCTGCGCTGCAGGCCGCTGAGGCCTGCCACTTACCCTCGGTGTGCTTAGAGTTTCGTTTACAACTGACGAGCTCACAAAAAAAGTCACTAGATTCTTGAACTAACCCCTCTGAATGTGAGGATAATAGCAGAGCCGAACTGAGGTCAGATATTGTGTAGAACGCAGCTGACACAGTGAAGTCAGGTGTTTTGGAGTTCTGTGGTTCACAGCGGGGAGTTGATCACGTGTGAGCGCCGCAATATGGACGTCAGTTTGGAATACAATGCTAATGTACTGACGGAGGGAGCAAGTGATGTTGATACAGAGGGGGGTGTTTGGGTACGCAGCAGGAGGGAGCTCATTTTGGTGTCAAAGTTGTTTGTTTGTTTTTTTAACATGGGAGCGATTCAACCTGTCTGCCTCTCTATCTCTTTGCTAATTAGGCCCCCCACGCACACACACACACACACACACACGCACACACAGAATATGCATGTGCTGGAAATAGGGGTGCAGACAGGACAAGGAGGGTATACAGAAAAGAGCAAAGGCTCCCCGTCTCTGCTTTGTTTCTCACTCTTAATGAAATACAAAAATAATTCTGTACAGGCAAGCTACAACAACAGATGTGGTACCTCACGTACCCTAAAAAAAGCATCATCTCCATACAGATGGGAAGAAAAAGTAGCTACTGTAGGATGATGGGCTCACTGTATCAACTGGTTGGGAGAAAAACCTCTGAAAAGCATCATGTTCCGCAGAAGAGAATGAAGTATGTTCACAGTTGTTGCAATCACCCTTGGGTTGGGTTTCTACAGGATTTTCTGTGACGTTCTTGTTCTGCGAGATAAAACAAAATATCCAGAGTGGACCGATATGATTTGATTAGATTTGGGAAACGTGCATTGACAAATACAGTGTCCTTTCCCCCTCTTTAAAAATAATTCATGCATAGATCCCCGCTGAGAAAACGCATTAATATACTTTCTCCTTTGTACACATTTATATATAACTATGTATATCATTTCTCTATATCTATATTTTCAGCAAAATAATCTTTCCACAAAAAACAACTATTAAACAATGCTTGAAAAAAAAGAAACAGAAGATGAAAAAAAAACTAAACACAATCAAGGGCCAGTTTGGCACTTTGTCATGAGAACACACAGCATCTGTTAATTGACAGTAAATAGGAATACTCTAGAATTTTCTTTAGTTTTTTTTCTCCCTCGATGAGAAAGCAAACACAGTAGTACATACTTGGCACCAAGAATGCTGGTAGAATGAAAGTATCAGATATCAATGTTTTCATAGCTATATGATTAGTGTATGTATTCTATGCAACCTCCTAGAGCTCATTAGTTGTTAGTCCTTCAGAGCAAAGGAGCGCTAGGGAGAGGGAGATAATCACGTGTTGAATGAGAGAAACAAAGCAAGAATAAGACACAGACGTAGAAAGAAGAACGGCATTTGCACATAACACCAGGGAGAGAAAAAAAGACAAAGACAAAGTAAATTTAAAAAAAGGGAAAACTGCAAGGGGGCGAAAAGCATCCGTCCTTTTGACAAATGTCAGGGAGCTCGAGTCTGGAAACAGCAGACCTTTGAAAACAGTATCTTTGAAAGATCTAAATCCCCCCCACCTCCAAACTGATTATCTGTTCAGTCGCTTCTCCACAAGCCACCGGTGGAGCTGCTAAGTTCAACAGCACATGAAGGTAGGAGAGGGCGTTGTTTTTTGGAAAAACAAGACAGTAAGAGAACAGAACAGAGGCCCCCATCCAGAGGCCTCCGTTCTAGATTCAGTCTTCCTGCTCCCTAGGCCAGTCACTCCCTACTATACCCTGGTGGTGGAGTGGGGATGGGGCAGCGTGTTGTTGTGACCGGTTGAGGGGAAGGTGTTGAAGGCGTGAAGAGGCTGCATGCTGGTGATGGTACTGGGGATCATGGTGATGGTGTTGGGCGTCATCAGCGGCACGTCGTCGGGCGCGCGGCGCAGTGCCAATGTGTAGTCCGGCGGGCAGGCGGGCCGCAGGATGTCGTGGGGCCGAAGCGGCTCCATGTCGTGGTGAGCGTCGTGCTCTGAGTGCTTCATCTGCAGGGACATGATCTCCTCCTCTTGGCTGTGGGCCAGGTCGTTGGCGGGCCCGCCGCGCTGTGGAGACAGCCGGTGGCGGCGCATCTCGTGCCGCTTGTCACGCTTGTAGTAAAGGGCGGCGAAGGCCAAGATGTTGAGGAAGAGGAGCGACGCCCCCACAGCAACCGTCACACTCAGCTCGGTGGAGTAATCCCGGGTGTCCCCGGGGAAAAGGTCCTGGTGAGGACGCTCCGAACCCTCAGACTCAGGATCAGAGGGGAAGGTGGGGTAAGGGTGACGGGTGGTGCGGGGCCCGGTGTCCTGGGCCAGGGTCTGTGGGTGCCTGGGCCAGGGCCTGGCGGCGGCGGGTAGTAGTGGGGAACAGGTCCTCATGTAGACTATGGAGGTGGGGGACTAATTCCAGCCAGAAGGCCACCTTGTTGGCCCTGTAGTTGTCTCTAACGCGTGGCTTCAAGCCAATGTGGAGGTACTGCTTGTCCTTGGAGTTGAACTTGGTCCAGATGACCTCTTCAAAGCGGTTGGGCTTGGTGTGAATGAACTTGGTGTCCTGAGGGACCGGCAGGTTAGGGTCCCTGGTGGAGGACACAGAGGACATTTCAGTTAAGGGTTTTATCAAAGATTTATTCATTATTTTCATTATATTCAAGATTTATCATTCATCATGAGGTGAAAGAGTTATGACTAGAGAAGTCATAAAACACCATGAAAGGCCTTTTATGTTTTGTAACCAACGTTGAGTGCCAGGATATGGTATTTTTATTTCTCCTCTGCATGTACTTTACACCCTTCCATGAGCACCAGTGGTTAAAAGGATACCGAAGTGTTCCTACCACTTATTTCTATATTGTGTTAACATCCAAACACTGAATTCACCCTTTTATTCTAAGTTACAGCAAAGAGAAACAGGACACTAAACAACTCTACAGACATCTGGTTCGTAAGATCAGGCCCTAATCATAGACACAATACTCTAATTAAACAGGAAGCAAAACCTTTGGAAAGACACTTCAACTACGCTACTGAACTACACTAGCTAGTTTAACCTGCAGTCACGCCACAGAGCAAAAAGAGAACTTCAAATATTTCAATATGAAATAAAATCATCAGCAAGGCTTACCCAGTCTTGGCGAAGTTGGTCCAATAAGTCATGACCACAGCACTCAACATCACGTCATTCTTGGAGAAGTTGCACGGGAACAGATCGGTAGCACCGATCATGGGAACGCCAAACACGTACGGTATCTCGTCTCCGTGGGCGGCGTCGGCCCATTCCGGCCGCGTCTCGGTCTGACAGTGGTGGTAGAACGTGTAAAAGTAAACCGGGGACTGAAACTCGGCATGGAGTTTGGCGGTGGCCACTGCTGGCGCCACCCACTGGTGGTCTGTAAACAGAGCTAAGAGGGTCTTCCGCCGCATGTCGCCATTGTCCCTGTCTGCCCAGTCTGTGTACATAAATTTAATGGTCTCCCTCAGGATGTCTTTGCCTGGAGGATAAGACGTGGGAGGGGGGAAAGGGGACAGGAAAAAAGGGGTAAAAGAGAAAATTGTGATAAGTTAAGAGAAAAGTAATGACAGGAATAGAACATTTTAAGAGATGAGTGATCAAGAGACCTGGAACAAAGAGTGGAGGAATATAAAAGCACACATTGCTAAAACAAACCTGAATGACAGGAATAGGAAGAAAAAAATGAAAGAGGCATCTGTGTTTGTATGTATGTGTAAAAGACAGATAGTTGAGAGAGAAATTGAAAGGACTAACTGAGCGACACAAAGGGTAAAAGAGAGAATGACTGATAGGCACTTGAGAGGACGCGTGACTGCATTATCCAAATGTGTCTGTATTTTGACTGTGTCCCGCTGTGAGGGATGTGCAGGCTGATCTGTTAGGAACAACAGCAACGTGATTGGGAGCTGGCTGCCTGGGGGATGATGAGAGGCAGCATTTGGAGCCTTAAAGGCCAAGACACAGACCTACCATGGTGAAAGATAATCTCGATGATAGGCAATCTCTTTAGTATGCCTGTCGTGGTTGATACACTTTGACGGGGCTCACATTTTATCTCTGTCTTTGTCCAAGAAATATTTATAAGATTTCTGCTGGGAGCTGTAGTTTTGGACAAGTTGCTGTTGATGTATTTTTTTGTAGAAAAAATTTGATAATGTGACAACAAATGAAGTACATCTTAGTAGTGTGTAATGCCCCATCTAGCTCAGGTATCAGGGGACATATTTAACCTGTTATATTGTATGTTTAGGTAGTCAACATATTGTAATAATACTTTGACTTAGTATAAACAACGACACTGCAATGTTCTGTCATCTGAGAGGCGGTAGATGGCATTAAATAAAAGACATTAAATCCTAAAAGAAGCATTATGTTGGCAATCCTCACCCTCAGGGTAGCCATAGAGGTTGTCCACAAAATTGGAGATGGTGTAGTCGAACGCTGCGGCTGAGATGCCGTCGTTGTCCTCGCTGTCGTCCACAAACTTCAGCCCCTCTCCTTGGTTCACTCCTATAAGGATGTCATAGTTGAGGAACTCCCCCTGATGGTGCAATAGGGGAAGAACATGTTGAGTGCTGAAACTGTATTCAAAAAGGACAGACAGGGTCTCTGTACATGTCATCTAAAATCACTACAGCCATGAATGCTGCTGAACACAATAATGTTTTGTGTATGTGTCAAAATCAGCCTTGGCCAAGTTTTGTATGTGATATTTATGCCAACAGATGAAAATCTGCAGGGTGTCACATCTTTGTATTATTGTACAGCTTACGTTGTAGGACTACAATACAAGTTCAGAAAGAGACCGGGACAATATATCTAGTTTTCTGTTTTAATACTGATTTGTTATCATCAAATACATTAGTTTTGCTCCATCATAAGATATTGTAGAGTTCTCCACTAATGCACATTAAATACTTTTAGGACGTGGCTAATTTTCCTCCACAAAATCAGCCCAAAACCTGTAATTATTTTTCACAGAGGGGATTTCAAATAGAGGGATTGGGAGAGTCTGGTAGCCTAGTAACAAAGTAGCTGGAAAAGTTGTTCTTTTTTACTTACTTCATCTCCTTTTTCTAATCTTCTTTCTTTTAATTGAGAACTTTAAACATACGGACCGATAAGGGAAAGCAATATTGAGACAGTGAAAGTGTTTCCAGTAAGGAAAAAGTTAGTCATGTGCATGTACAATGTGACATGACTTGTGGCTGCACTGTGTTATGGTCAAAACCTGGAGGTCACAAGGTGAAATATGAAACAAGGTAAAAAAAAAAGGTCATACAAAAAAAAGAAAATGAAATTAGTTTGATATAAAATTAAGTTTATTATTTCAGATTATTTCTCATCTTTCTTTTGTTTTTGTGAAATACTATATGGTTACTTCCAATGAAGCTGAGAAGGAAAAAAGTCTGTCACTTCCCAGCCATGCACCCTGTGAAAGGGTTTGCAATCACACAATGCTTTGTATGAATAAAAAAAAAATAAAAAATAGGTTGTGAGCCATGAGTCTAGAATATACCACCGAGGCAATGTGCTGCAGTTTTTTAGGATGTTAGTTTGCACCAGCTGGTTAATGTCACCACCAGACTCCAAGTCTGTGGAAAGGTCACACTCACACCTACTGCAACAACTTCTTCATGTTCTCTGTCAGGTGTGTCATCACAGCTCAACTCAATCTACTCCTACAATGAAAAACAGATGAAAAAAAAGCCGAGGGGCCATGTGTGCAGTGCCACCTTTGATACTCACCTGCTGCATGAGGATCTCCGGATCGTCAGGCACCACATCTCCGTCCACCACGGGGCCAAAGGCGATATGGTAGCGCGCCGGCTGGATGTCCTGGTCCACCAGCTCCCGGAAGTTCTTGCGCCTCAGACAGTCGACCAGGTCGGCTGTCTCTGTGTAGGTGCAGCCCACCTTCCGGGCCAAGATCTTGGTGTACTTGAGGGGCTGGTAGTTGACAGACCAGCTGGAGATGGCAGTTCCACTCTGGGCTATGGCCCTGTGGAACAGACCTGAGGAGACAGATGGAAACAGGGCCTTTATTTTACGGTATGAGGGGGTCGATTTCACGTGTAAAAAACAGTGTAAAATGTTAGGTGATCTCTCTCTAAACATCATGTGCATTTCCCCCCAACTTTTCTTGCATTTTTGCAGACAGGATGGGGCTCTGGGAAGTTGTCTATAGTTGACTATAGTTCAGTTTTTGGGTAGGATGGTATTTGAGAGGGACTAATTAATGTGGAAATCACATATCGCTTTCTCTTTTTCCATTTTTAGAATTTCCCTTTAAAAAAAAAAACTACCACTTTTGACTTTTTTCATCTCATCATTCTCACTGGAGCAAAGTTGGCAGACACAAGATACACTACAGACCCAAAGCATCTCAGATAAAGCATAATATGGTGCTATAGCTCAGACAAAAAGAAGAAAGAAGTAGGAAGCAGAACTGGGAATAAACTCATCTGAGAAGTCAAGAGAGCTATTTTTCTCTTCCTTGTGCTGGTTGTTTCTTCTCTCAGACTCTCTCTCTCTCCCCGTCTTCCTCTTTGTCTTTCTCTCTGTCTCCTTAGTTCTGCCTGTCCTGTGCTGTTTGAACCACTCCAGTGGCTCGTTAAGAGGCCGCTTGCCTCACTCGTTCCTCTTGTGCTCCCTTTTTCTTTCTCCTTCCCTCTCCAGGGCTGAAGATTGGTCAGTTAATTATGAAGCAGAGCTCCCTTTCCTGGGAAATCAATTATAGTAACAAGTAGCTAGGAAACAGCTATACCTACATATCTGCACTGAGAAAGAAAGAAAGGGGAGCGACTGACTAAGAGAGAGGTGAAAAGTAGGTATTATTTAATTTGTCTTCAAAATAGGTTTCTTTGTTACTCCCTCAGTACTTTCCTACATTTGGCTACTTCCCTTATTTTCATATGCCATGTCAGATTATATACTGTCCTCTATCTCCTCCCTCAACAACGCTATTACCTCTCCTCCTCTTTCCTTAAACACAGGATCCCATAGATAATGTGTTCCCCTCTACATCCCCCACCCTTCATCATATCAGTATCACTTACAACCCCCTCTCCATACTGTCTAGTGCTTCCATCCTGCCATCCATCCTGTGCGTATCTGCTGTCACACTTGATTTGTGACGGTGTGTTGTTGACATGATTGGTGTCCCTTAAGGGTGGAGATGACAGACTCCTTACCTGGCATCCCTGGCGGGGGTAAGGAGGAGGGTGGGGAGGGAGCGTGATAGACAGGCGGTCGTCAAGAGGGCTGATGTTACACCGTTAGATGCTGATGAAGACGAGGAGGATGATGCCAATGGGGGTGATGACAAAGTGAAGACATGAGAATGGACTGGTGGCAGTGTGAGGGGGTTGGTAGTCAGCGACAGGAGACAAGGGGTTAATACAGGCTTTCCCAACCATTAGGGTCCCTCTGCTGCTAAACTGGGGGCTCCCCTGAAACATTAATGATTAAACTACAATGACTGCCAATAGTTTGTTGCCATGTAAAAACAAGCAAGCAAGCAAGCATTAGTGGATTCAAATGTCAGTGATGCCAATAATATGTAACTGAAGGGGACATATCTTAAAAAACTCACTTTTGCTGTGCTTGTGCACATACATTTAGGTATTTGGGGTGCCTAACAACCCAAAAACAGCTTTTTTGTTGGCTATCAAAATTCAGAAAACATTGTATTCAACAAGCCATTCTCATTTGGTTCCCCTTCCTATGTCACACAGGCTCATTAGAATATACCGCCCCCATCTGAGTATCTCCACCCACCGCTTGAGAACTGCCTTTGCAAACCAGCCAATCAGAGCAGACTGGATTTTTTTCAGGAGGTGGACCAAATGAGACAGGCGCTAAAATGGAGCATTTCAGTAAGAGGGTGAAAAATAATGTGGTTATGATATGTCTGATTTAAGTAATGGGTTGCCAATGCAAATTGTTAATTCCTATGCACAGTACAAACTAAAACTAAAACTTTTTCAAACAGTCAACATGCTTTGTATTTGCCCTTTATGCAAGTAACAAGCCCTTTTGTAACAACTGTTATCATGATAGAAATATATAACAGTTAGGGCCTTGGGAGGTTTTTAATGGCTACGTAGGTCACCTGACAATAAGGGCAAAAAGGTTATGTGTGCCCGGGTTAACATGATGGGTTAACAGTCATCAGTGGTAATTAGAGAGGTTGTGTTAAATGGACACAATGACACGCCAGCAGTGCACAGATGCTCACTCAAGCTTTGACACAACACATTGACAGAATGAATCAAAGTTAGAGATGTGTCTGACACGCACGCACGCACGCACGCACGCACGCACGCACGCACGCACGCACGCACGCACGCACGTGATTGAAACAGAGGTATAGTTGTGTGAACATGCTTTCTCTAATCTTTCTCTCTTCACCCACCATTTCTTCCCTGTTTCTGTCCTTTGCGGTTTGTGTGTGCAAGATGGAAAATGAATAGAGGAGAGAGATATTGAGGGAGAGTCCTCGAGCAGCGCAGAGAACAGAGAAGTTACGATTGAAGGAGGACAGCTCCGAGAACAGCATGATCAAAGGCAGCAAGTGCGTGACCACTTGGCTGTGGCCTCGTCTGCCACACTGATCTCACTTCAAATCAAAGTTGATTGGTCCGTGGGCCTGACTCTTTTGGTGGTGCAGTGTTAACACTCAGCCCTTGGGGTGTGTTGTTGGTAATGGGGTGCATGAGGTCACATGGATGTAGGGTTTTTTTTCCGACAGGAGGTAGAGTCTCTCTGCTTGCCAAGCAGTGGACTGTTAACAGAGCCTGGAGCGCTCGCCAAGTCAGGTGATTTGGGCTAATGTTGAAGCTCCAGTGTCATTTATCCTCCATCGACATGAACGACATAACCTGGATCAAACCTGGACTCACTCTTTAGCCACTTGACTGCTTAACCCTTGTATTGTCTTCACTTTCGGGCCCCTCTCGCATCCCTTGGGTCAAATTGACCCGTGAGTTATATGGGGTTTTAAAAACAACTCTGAAATAAAATTTTACTTCATAATCTATTAACAAATACTGTCTTTATCTCAATTTCAACAACTGAGATAACATATAGGGAATGCAATCAGTCTCTACTAGAACACAATTAAAAATGGAAGTGTGATTCGTTTTTTTTTGTCATAAGGTTATAATTCATGTTAAAAATCCCCTATCTGATCATTCTTATCTTGGAAAAAACATAAGTGGTCATATCCAGAATTATTTTCTGAATTGAGTCAAGAATACATGTTTATCACGGAAAATAAGGTAAGGCCATTGATCTTCAGGTACAAAAAATGTAACTTGTACCATTTTTATTCATGTAAAAATTTGAAATGGGTCAATCTGACACGAATACCGTACAAGGGTTAAAGTCTTCAGTTCAAAGGATAAGTGGTGTTTTCCTGGGAGGATAGAGGTGTCAAGTGAACATCACAGGACTTAACAATTTCTGGGCTGGACGCTGTTCGCTGAGCTTCCATCCGACTACATGGCTATAGCAGGGTTATGATACTCCATTACATTTACATGGGTCATCAAATGGCCAAAGGATAAATAAAGCTACATTTACTATATACTATACTGCTATACTGCAAGCAGCAAGTAATTCCAGCAACAAATACAGGAACATAAATTTTTTTGTTGGAGTTTCAAAGGTTGAATTGGACACAGGTGGGCATTGCCATCTGTTTCCAGCAAATATATAGAACAAATACACACAGATTGTTTGTAAATATGCACTGTGTCTATTCAGGGATAAGCAAGGAATTATCTAAATTAAAGACTCAAAACATGAATGGATCGGGTGGAATTCACGAAAGCAACCACAACCCATGTGTCAAAAAATTTGTGGAAAAGTAATGAGTCATTCACAGGGCTGGATCCAGGCTACTAGCAATCACACGCAAAAAAAACTCAATCAATCTTGATATTCCAGTAATCTAATGACCAGTAGGAACAACATTGTGCTTGGGAGTTTTTCTTATGAAAAAGGTTTTTCTATAAAAAAAATAAATAAATAGTTGAGGTGACAGACAAAGAAAAATGGATTCTGTACCAAGAAAACACACAACACAATGCAACAGAGTCTTCATTTACCCTCCGAGTGGTGTGAGAGGATGAGGAGGTTGACGCAGGATGCCCCGGCTCCTGAGCCAAAGATGGTGATCCTCTCTGGGTCTCCGCCGAAGTGGCCGATGTTCTCGTTGAGCCAACGTAGGGCCTGAATCTGGTCCAGCAGGCCGTAGTTCCCCTTAGCCGACTGATCACCGGTGCTGAGGAAGCCTGGGTATTTGTATACACAACGATGGATGTAGGAAGAAGGTGAGGGAGGATATTTGAGAAGAGTGGGATAAGGACAGGAAGGAAAAGAACAAAGGAAATGAGGATATAGAAGGAGAAGGGATGCAGAGATAGGAGGAGAATAAAGAAGCAAGAGAGAGACAAGATGAGGTTAGCATCTGTACCTTTAGTATTTAGTACCTGTCTAGGAAATGTTCCCTACTTTGGCCTGTAAATCAGCTTCTGGCTGAGAGGGAATCAGCACAAGTGTGAGTGTGTGTGTGTGTGTGTGTGTGTGTGTGTGTGTGTGTGTCATCAACAAAGAGTGACAGACAGCACACAGAGAAAGCAAATTGCTTTTTCAGCTGCTCTCTTAATGAAGTTTACTCTAATGGCATTGAGCAGAAACTTTTACACAAAGCCACTTAAAGACTACCAGTCTGCACTCCCATAAATATAGTAGGTGACTCTAATCGGAATCACACCCTAACTGGATTACAAGTGATGACACACTGTGCGTGAAATTTTGAATTGTACAATGTCTTTCTTTTTGGAGCGAAACAACTGTATATCAATATTGGTATGAGATGTTACTTAAGTGTCCCAGCAAGCCATGGCACCATGTGTGACAGTGAGCCAGCATGCACTGAAACTGAAGCAGCTAAATGGAATTTAGCCGTCATTCATTGTACTACTGTGACATGACAAAATGTGTTCCAAGAAAAAAGTCTGGATACAAGAAGCCCATATAGGATATCCCTTATCTTAATTTAAACATCAGTAATGTAGAAACCATGGAAAACTTGGATGAGGTTAGACCTATGTTTTAATTACCTGTGAAAGGATAATACCTGTATTTTTTTAATCTATTAATTAATTAATTAATTGTATTTTCTTATTGTCTACAAATACCATATTAAGAATGAACTTATTCCACTAACCAGATGCGTATCCAGCGTTTTCCTTTGTGCCATAGAGCTATTTTAAATATATATATATATATATATATATATATATATATATATATATATATATATGTATGTAATCACCAGAGCACCAAATGTCTATTACTCCTCAGCAAGAAATAGTACCCAACAAGACATATCTTTTCCTGATTTGTAACATTTGTTAAAAACTACAAAGCCCAGCTGTTTTATGAAATTACTGACAAAACATGTAAGGTATATGCATTGCCAGTTTTTAAAAAAAGATTTACATATTCAGTAGGAACAAGTTTTGTTTTATAGGTATACAGGTGTCAAGAAATCCTATTTGCATATCACAATTCTCTTGTGGAATGATACTGAACTGCACATTCCTCAACGTTTCTCTGCAAGACAATTCATTCAACGTTCATCAGAGCATTGTAATAAGAGCTCAGCTTTTCTGCTGTTAGCTGACATTTGCCTCTCATAATTACTGCCGAGTGCCTCCGATTGTTCATCCAACGACCTAAATCTTTTCTATTTAACTACCAATTAACAGGCAGCCTCTCAGATCCTAATGGGACCCTAATAAGAGCTTTATTAAAGGTAGGTGCACAGGAAAGGTCATCCATTAAGTCTATTCAGTAGAGGCTAAACAACTGTATACAGTTAGATGCTAGCATCCATTAAAACACAAACCTACAGTATGTTGTCTGCTCTGGGCGCCCAATTAGTGTTATTGAGATATTTTATTAAGATTCCCAATCAGACCCAATGCATCAAGCATTGTTTCACTTCCATTCTTCTGTTCAGTGTTAATTACATTTTAAAATAGGTTTAGTTGCTAGTTAGGCAGGTCAGGAGTCAGGTATTCCTTTCAAAATATTTTTTATATTTCATTTTCTAAGGATATGGATAAGGTGCCACCTTGTGGCAAAAACACAGCCATGACATGAACTTTCTCTGAATATTATAGAAACATTACAGAGCACATTTGATTAAATGCAATCAACAATTTGATTTAATACGGAGCAATAAAATACACAAAGGCTGAGGCATATAATTATGACATCAATATGTAGAGGCTGTAACTGTAGCTTAACAATTAATTATTGCGTTAACAGCTAGAATTTATACCTGCTGAAGTTCACAATAGCCAATCATTTCTCTCTTCATCCTGCAAGCACAACCCAAATCAAAACAAATCATCTGAGATGATCCTCAAAACCAAAAGGCGATCGAAGTACACATCGGTAAGCACGTCATGCATTTACTGGCTTCAGTGCTGCTCTTTAAAACACCACAAACGCACACAAAAAATAAGCTGCATGTCTGAGTGCATTCGTTAAGCCGAGGACAACACGAGGCATATAAACTGCCTAATGCCGTTCTGTAATCACCGGGATATATTAAACTTCACCAATTATGCTTACGAGGTCATTAATTAAGCTAATTAATGCAATACTTCTATGTCAGCATCCTTTCTTGCATACAATATGTGAACAGTGTTCATATAAAGCCCAGATATTATAATGCGGAGAATATCAAAATCACCATTGTGCTTTTTAAGATCTATATCTCCATTCTTACAAACATGTGTATTGTGCTGGTGGGACAACAAAACAGAAGCGACATAACTGGACTACACAGAGCCACAAGATCCTGTAACGTTATCTTGGTACAACCAAAACTTCCGTCTTTCCTGCACCTTCACACTGCATCCACCTGGCGGTGAGTCATTGTACAACAGCGGGCCACTTCACCCATCCTCCCCTTCCTCTATAATCTGATAAAAGGCTTGGAAAAAACCCCAGAAAAAAACAGAGGAGCTGATTAAAACGCTGCAATGCAAGATGAAAGCGCGGCTCTACATGAATAGCCTTTAAAATGGCTGTGGCAAGGAATGGTGGTTAGCAGGGGTGAGAGAGAGAGAGAGAGAGAGAGAGAGAGAGAGAGAGAGAGTGAGAGTAAAGGAGAAGGAGAGAAGGATAGTGGGTGTTCTGTGAGTCCCGGATAGAGATGCAGTGTTTCATCTGCCTCCAAGACACCAGGGGTTGGCACACGCACACGCGCACACACACGCGCACACACACACACACACACACACACACACACACACACACACACACACACACACACACACACACAGGGACACTGATCAAAGGCTGACACTACAGAGAAGACTGCCTCCTTTTCTCTCCACTTCTCTCTGTCTTCAACACACACAGAAAACAGACGCACACAACACACAAACATGCGAGCACACAAAGACAGAGAAATAATGCAAATACATACTATCATCTCTTTACTCGCACATGTAAACAGCACACACATGCACACACAGAGTAAACATGCTAGTGCCTACACACCCAGTGCATGCTCAGTTTTTGTTCTGTTTTTGAACCAAACAATATTATTGTGCATCTATGCTGCAGTCACAATAAAGCAGCAAAGGGCCTTGTATGTGCCATCAGAGAGCCATGAAATTATGCTTTTAGAACTAATATGCTTATGCAGGTTATTTGGTGTAAATGCAGCCATACTTGGCATTATGATTTGTGTGACAAACGGTGCTTGAAACACACCAAATCCTATGTGGATTCATTGTTAGAGGCTGAAACGGGTGCCATTGCTCTCTGTGTGAGTGTGTGTGTGTGTGTGTTTTGGTATAGCATGGTAAATATTGTCTATGTGTGTGTGTGTGTGTGTGTGTGTGTGTGTGTGTGTGTGTCATCCAGAGAAATGAACAGATGTGGGCGGCTCGAAGCATCTAAATAATGTATGGGACACACACATTTTCAACAGGACACACACACACACACATACACACACACACACACACACACACACACACACACACACACACACACACACACACACGTCAGATTGTGCCCGGTTCTTTCTAAGGTGATGAAAGCTGCCTGCTTGTTAGATAGGCTGCACTTTTACAAATGGTGTCTAAGTGTATTATTGCCATTACAGCAGCGTGCCTCTGTTTATGCCACTGCCGCCCACGTCAAACCCTGCTATCATCCTGCCGCCACGCTAAACGCTTTGCCATTTCCAGAGGGTCTCGCCGAATACGCAAGGGAGGCAAGAAGGTTTTTGGAAGTGGTAAAAAAAGGGTAAATGAGAAACATCGCCCATTTTCTTTTAAGCGAGCTTATAGAGGTTTTTTCCACAAACACCACTCTGGCTTAGACACAGCAATTGGCCTTGAGTGATTCGCTCCGCTCTTCTCCCTCTTTGCTATTGTGCTCTTTCTCTCTCTAAAGTTGTTATTACTATTGCCTGGCTGTGACAACCAAATTATCTGTGAAAATATTCAGATTTTATGCCCTCATACTGGCTAGGACCCCTTTTAAGTGTGTGGTATGTGGGTGGGTAGGTATGTCTAATGTACACCCTTTCCTGAGCTGTAAAACAATGGACTTTTTCAGATGTGAACAATCAGCCAAATAAAGAGGAAACCTGCCTGCATGTCAGTAGCAGTCAGCACATTGCACCGATCTCTTTCTCTCTTGCTAATTTTCTCTCTCCCCTGCACACCCCCCACTTTTTCTTTTTAACTTTTTTTTTCTGTAATTGTCAATTTTGACTTTATATTAAGCAAAAAAACAACAACCGTAGTGTGTTAATGATGCCGTGCTCCTACGCGTTATTATAGATCGTAATACACGTAACTTCTAGACATATCCTGCCCTACGAAGCATCTCGATTAGTTGGGGTAAGGCTTTGACCTCGAGTGGTTAAGGTTAGGATAGCCAACTGGTCAGGGGACTGGATCTGAACAAATTGGGTTTGTTACCTTGCCTAAGCATGGATGCCTGGCCAATAGTAGTGTGTGAATGCTATTAAAGGGCGGGACTTGTTGAGTGGGTTCCATAATTACGCTGCTCCTACGATAAGAAAAGTGACAACGCATCCTCTCTGTTTAAATGCACCCTCCAGTGTATTTTAACATTTTATATTTTCCTGACATTGTTGACTAGCCACATTAGCTCAAAGTAAAAAAAAAAGGTTGTTGCTAAAATGGGGTCATATGGTATCCTCTAAGCTTGCCCTGACTTAGGTGAAGTTAGTTTAGTTTCCTCCACCTTAGTTTAGTGTGCCGTTTTATTTAGATAATGTGTGTGTCATTTGTGTGCAGTGGATTACAGAAAATCCTCTCTCTCTCTTTCTCTCTCTCTCTCTCTCGCTCTCTCCTCTACTGTCTCGCTGTCCACAATGCACCGCAGGACAAATGAACATGCTGTTGACATCCGTTGTTTGCAATTTCAGGACATTTTTGGGGTTTGCACCATGCACTAGGCCTGCCCTCTAACAAGTTTTACAGTTTCAACAAGTTTCAGCCCTCACACAGACAACCTCTCCATGCAGCAACAACAGAACAGTCGAGTTAGAGAATAAAAAAAAAATCCCAGTTCACCCACACTGCGTCTGAGCTGATGGGAGAGCGGACAATGTTTGTTTGTTTTATTTGAATGGCCATTAGCTTCAGCATAAGCTAAAAGCTATTCTTCCTGGGGCCCGTCAATCTGTTCTTTTGACAATACTCTTTATGACATCACATTATACACACAGACATTATGACATTTGAAAATACAACCATAATTAAATCTTACAGTTAACGCGATACAAAAAAATAAATAACGACACTACTCCGAATAGATCTATTTTAAGAAATAAGATAACAAAAAGCCCTATAACAGACTAATTTTGTATGAAATATTTAAATTCCTTTGAAGGTAATATGTCTTAAGTGATTTTTTAAAACCATACTGAGTGTTCTAATAGCCTTTGGGAGAGAGTTCCATTCACACATTGCTCTGTACCTAACTGAACGTTGAATTGATTTAGTTTTTAACTTTAGGTAAAATAAAACTACCTCCTACTGCATGCCTCGGTGGATATGATGTGTATCAGTACTAAAGGATAGTTTTGTATATAAAATAAAAGGTGGTGGACAATGCATATCCAAAACCTCCCTGAACAAGTAATACAGGCTTGAGAGGGCCACATTTTTTTATATGAATTTTGACACCATTTTGGGTCTGCATTTTTTTTAACCTCTTTACATAGTACTTTCCATTGTTAGAGGCAGTTGGCTATACCTGCATAGCTTGAAATTACCTATCTATGCACAAGGGATTTCCAGGCAAAATTGGATGCATGTAATGCAGTGTTACTGTCTGTAGTTTTATCTCATTGATATTAGCCTCAATGTCTACTGTAACTCTGATTAAGTTACAGTACTGCTAATGCTAGATTGCTAGACCTTCCTCCACTGCACTGCATAGGAGGGTCTGGCTAGACAGAGCCACGGTGCTGCTGCAAAAATAGCCTAGGGAAGGAACTTGTTTTGGTGGAACATGTCTACATTCAGATTGTTTTAGTCGTGCAACAGAAAACTCAGATTGGACAGATAGTCTAGCTAGCGGTCTGGATTTACCCTGCAGAGATCTGAGGAGCAGTTAATCTTCAGAAATCCACCGGAGTTAAAAATTACAACACAAAGAAAGTGGAAAGTAAAGGGCATCTAGCGGAATTTCCGGTGACACCAGAGCAATCCAGGAAGTGGAACGTCGTGGATATTGACTATGCTAATGCTAACCCAATATGTCTTACTGCAGCTTGCATTCAACTGACAAATCAGTTTAAGGAAACACAAGCTTGCTGTTACCACCAGGTGTTGCCAAACCCACCAGGACTTAAATCTTGAGGAATACAACTTTGACCTGTTAAATGTTATATGTTAATTGTCAATTACCCTTTAGGTTTTTGCACCCTTCCCTCTCTCTTCTACTATATTTTTTTCATGGATGCTCCTTCATTTATTCTTCCCTCATTTCTTCTTTCATCTCCCTTGTCCCCCGTGGCACAATCCTCCCATCTTTCAGGGTTTAGTCTGGAGCTGAAGCAGCTTGCCTCTGAAGTCCTGTCCTGTGTGTGTGTGTGTGTGTGTGTTTGGAGGTTAGTGGCTGCACTGCTAGTGGACTTTCTTTCAAGCCTTGTCACTCGCTCCCCCTTTAGTCATATGGCCTATTGTGCGTGTGTTTTGATGTTGTCTCAAGCTGTGTGTTGTGATACTTTATGCTCTGTATTTTTGTGGTACAACACAGAGATACTGCAACAAAAGAGAAAATGTGTGTGTGGACGCTAGTGATAGAGAAACCAGGCCAGCTCCCAGCAGAGTACAACTGTGTAATGTATGTATTTCTCAGAGCCTCAAACTGCACATGCATTTTCCTGTGTTAGTGTGGGATTAGCATTGAGGAGTGTGATTGCTCTTGTTTTTATCACGGGCCGGTCCAAGTGTGTTGCTCGCACGCACACACACACACACACACACACACACACACACACACACACACACACACACACACACTTACACAGAGGAAGGATGACAGAGAGGGAGAGGGATAAGAGCCTCTGACAGAGACTGAATGACTCACAAAGGGACAGACACAGTCAGAAGAAGTCAGATAATACATTGTCAGGTGTGTGTGTGTGTGTGTGTGTGTGTGTGTGTGTGTGTGTGTGTGTATGTGTGTATGTCCACAGTGACAAGAAGAAGGACCGATATCAATTTCACTCTCCTTCTTTAACTATAGTCTTTATAGAGTGGTGGTGTGTGTCTATCGATCAGGTTTTGTTGCCCTGTGAACACTTTTACAGCCCTAAGGAACAATAGCTCACCTGCCTGATGATCACACACTCCCATCATGAGTGTGTGTATGCTCAGAATTTCCTGAGCCTCCTTCCTTCCCTCCACTCCTGTTTAGTTTATCCATCATTTGGCTCCCCTGGGTGTTGCTGCACCTGGGGGATTCTATCCAGTCAGAGGGTAATGGCGGGTGAAATAGGGGTGCTATGGGCCAAATCGGACACAATGTATGGCATACTGTGTGTGGGTGCGTGGACAGCATGTGTACAAAGCTACAGTAATTGTTTTTAGTCATTGCTGTGTTTTGATCAACTGACTCTTGCTTGTGTGTGTGTTGTATCTGATCTATGATGTAGTAAGTGAGAAGTTTGGCCCATATAACACCAACATTTTAGTCTTTAGTCGTTTTTTTGATAATTGAGACCAGGTCTGAGGTCTACTGAGCTTGGCAGGTGCCTGGGCTCTGCCACACGCTGTTAGTTGCTGATATTTTGTCTCCATTGGAATTTGACTCTTTTGACGTAAAAAATAGATTCCTTAAAAAATATTTTTATTGGTTTGGTTGAAAAAGTCCTGAACTAAGTATACATCATTACATGAAACTGTACCAGCTTTCAAAAAAAATAAAAACATGCTCAGTAGCGTAAGATTCTCCATTAATTTCCCACTGACTAGCCAATATATGACATTTTAATGTCCCCAAACACCTATTTTCTCAATCACTTCCTTATTATGTGCAACGTGGTCTTACGTTATCACTTTTTCTGACAGAGAACAGTGTTGATAATTTCAACTTACAGAATCAGTTTGTACTGTTTTGTCTGAGCTGTTTCACTGGTGCCAAGCAATATATCAATCACGATTATCAGATCAAACAACGTCACACCCACATAGTCCTGATAAAGCAGAGTTTTAACCTTAATGTCCTATATTTTAAACAGTCAGATTTCCATGTATTTTGATTGTAAAACAGGTTGAGATGCTATTTAACTCCTGTGAAAGCATCAAAACACTTAATCCTCGGAGAAACCACACAGCCTGTATTCAGAAACTGTGCCTTTAAACGAGCCGTCTGGACTTGTGTTCAAGCTAAACAACACATAGATACAAACTGTTGCTACAGTGCCATGCCAAGCTCAGATAACCCTGATGTCATCACTTGGGTCATTTAGCGAGCTACTCCAGAGACTTAGCAGCATTCATCATCCATGAGAAGATTGAATATGACATTTAGTTTGTGAAGTGGCCAAAATGTTAAAAAATTTAAATAAAAAAGACTGAATCACAAAAAATTCCAGAAGTGCCAACATCAGCGCCACATAACTAGCATCTTGGTCCAATGTGACAACAAAACATTTACAAAATGCTCCTGACCATGAATGGAGGACAAAAAGAAGAGCTGGAGCGAGGGAAGAGCTAATGAATCCCCAAGCTGCTGTCCATGCCTGCTCCAGCAGCAGCAGCAGCAGCTGTGCGGTGGTTAGGATTTACCGAGCAAAACAAACAAACAGCAGAAATAAATGGATAAACACACATTCCGAGTCTACAGGGGTGTGAGAATGTGTGAGTGTGTGTGTGTGTGTCTCAGAGCATCCAAGTGTGCTTGTCTGTATGCAGGTCTTCTATTTGTATGTTTATGTGCTTATGTTGGCGTGTGTGCGGGGGGAAGTGAATGGCTGTTGTGTCTGTGCATCTCTGCAGCTAAAAGTAGACCTCTGCTATTCCACTACGCGCTGGCAAAATGCAGCAATACTTCAAACGGAGCCCATGCTGGGTTGGCCTAGATACTGTAACCCCTCTTCACGTAGCACTCAGTTTGCATGGCATTGAACATGGTGCAGTTAAGCTGAGCATTGTTTTTGTTCAGCTGGCACTGGCACATGCTTTTTTGGAATCATTTTTATTTGGCTACTTGTCATCCTTCATTATAAGCATAATTCTCAGTTTGCAACTTTAAAAAAAATGATGTACTAATGAAGTGTGGCTCTTTTTTGGTTAACCACCCTATATTATGGTTCTCTTCTAAATCAATGTATTATTGAGGAGTTTTCTACGTTCTTCAGGCTAAACTCGGTGTTTGGATTTGTTTATTCAGCTGCTAACCTCCTTCTCAACTTGCAGCATTGGATTCACGTTGGGGGAGGTTCAGCGCTGAGATGCTCCGCTCTCTGCTGCATTATTGATACCAAACCTCAACAAGTATACGTATCACACACACACACACATACACACACACACACACACACACACACACACAATGAGCCTGTCCATCAAAAGTAAAACAACAAAACTGACATTCATCAAGATGTCTGATGTTTTCCCCTTCCATGGCAGTGTAATTAAAATATGCAAATGATATGATAAAATGCATTTCACTAGGATGTTGACAATGCCAGTAATGTCGAATGCCTTCAGTATTGGAAGGTAATTGCCAGATAAGGTTGCTCTGCATTAAACATGTGGACGACATGCGCCTGGGTGCGTTTGACAAAGCATACAGAGCTTTATCTCCAGCGCATAAAGTAACCAATCTGACTGAGTTTGTGGAGGACAACTTCTCAAATCCTTTTTTATTACTTATCCTTCACACACACACACACACACACACACACACACACACACACACACACACACAAAATAAACAAACACCTTTTGCTTCCTGTAGTAGTAGTAGTGGTATTTACCCAATGTTTTGTGCACTACCATCACCTACACATGTTCTGTGTGTTTGTCGAGTTGTGCATGTCAGTGTTAACTAGTCAGCTAGTGGCTGACAAACGCATTTTTTTTATGGCTGACCAATAAAATAACCAATAATACAAATTTTAAATCATGATAATTTAAATGAATGTATCTAAAACATTTTGTCTTCTTGTAACATTTTATTGCACCAATTGTCTTGTATTTCTTTTGTAATGTTTATTGCCCTAATAAAAGAAAGAAACAAAAATGTGCAAAGTAACTCATGGCTGTCAAATGCAGTGGAATAAAAAGTGCAATATTTAAGATGTAGTGGAGCATGAAGAAATATCAAATGGAACATTTCCTGCAAAGCACAAATCTGTACGTATGGAGCACTTGGAAAAATGTACTAAATTACATCCTTCACAGTAAAAACTAAAGGCATACTTGGTGTATGAAAGGGGCCATTATTTTGACAAGATGACACATACAGTAGTTGGTGGAGTATGACAAGGTTAACCTAGAGGCCAAAGGTCACTAACTGGGCTATCATCTTCTACTTCACAATGAAAGACAAACAAGACAGAAAAAGAACTGTGCTGAAGGCTTTTCCAGAGTTGCTGTTTTCTTCTTCACACCATCACATACAAATGGAAAACACTGCTCCCATGTGCAGAGCCAGATAACGCTGTTTGTCAGCCTCATGATTTTTGCCTGGGCCTTTGTTAAACTGCTCATTGTTTGGAAGGCATGGAGGTAATCGCTCAAAAGAAGAGGAAGTTCCACAGTTGTCTACAATATAATAGTCTTGTGAGGTTAGCCCAGTCTATAAAACCTAGAACAGCAGGGCGCTGTATTATCAGCAATGTCAGTCTAAGAAGACACAACATCACTCACACCAAGACAATTTACAGACACAACAAATTGACTTTTTTACATCTAAACGGGCACAGTATTATCATTTGGTGTCTGTGCCACTTTAAGTATGCACTTCCTGTTTAATGCTGTATCTGCCAGGTCCTCAAACATTTTGTACAAACCAAGTCTATTGTATATTCGGTTACTGTTCTTCTTTTTGATCTCCAGCTAAGCAAGCCATGGCTTTGCATGCAGTTACACACAATTTATATATATATATATATAATAACATCCCAGGTATCACCAGAACTGGGTAGTTACCAGGGACAGAAATTAAACTCATCGGCCCAAAAATTCAAGGAAAGACTAACAAAAGCCTCTTCATGTCCTCACTGCTGACAGACTACAATGAAGTGAAGTGAACAATCAGCAAGGTGAACAGGCCCAAAGAGAAAGCACCTGGCAGCAGTATGCAGTGTTTCGCGATAGGCAGGGTGCACCCATTCCTGCAATTTCCAAACACACTCCCTCTCTCTGTTATCTAGAGCAGAGGAACTCAATTCTATTTCAGCCAACGACCCCTTACAAGATAGAGAACATAGAGACCCCTCATGTATGTCCTTTGGAATAACTTGACGTTGCATTTTTTTTTACACTTCTATAGTCTTTGTTATGTGAAAGAACAAAATAACTGTATTAAATATATTAGACATGTAATAAACATGTTTGCAGATTCTAACCCCTATTTTCCACAAGGCACGTCTGTGCTGCGTTCCCGAGGCGACACAGCCCCCGCGAGAATTCGCTGCTATTCAATTCAATGCTGGATATTCCACCAGCATTGGCGCGTCCGAGAAGCATGCAAATAGTAGCGGCTCTTTGCTTCGGTTAAGATATGCACCACATGTATTTTCACACATTTTCAAATAGGCTATTGCGCCTGTCATAAAGAACGAATTTTCTGTAACCTATTTTGCTGTCAATACTGCCGACGTTGTCTTCATCAAATTAGTATGTTTATGGGCAACATACATGTGTACAGACAAGGCTAGCAGCAGCAGCGCCGCATCAGACACGTTTTTGGTGTGTAAAGACATAGAAAAATCCATGCAGCCGCCACGCAACAGAAACGCCACGCTCACGCAACGCATCCAGTGTGTAGCCGGCCACAACCTTACTTTGAGAATGACCGATGTGGTGTGTGGGCCCCTCTCTAGCCAGCTGTGCCTGGACTAGCATATGTTAGCCTGTGTGTCCCACTACTGTAAACACTATGGTGGTATTTCAGAGGCTGACATCACAACTCTGGTAACAAGACTAGAATACATTTCATCTCCTCTGAGGCAGTCAACTGTCAGACTGTGCCTATACATGATAGGTGTCTGAGCTGCAACACAAGTACTCACCCTTTTACTGTACATTATGTGCTGTGTTCACTGTCGAGGAAATGTAACTCATAATGCACAGAGAGAGTGATACATGCTTTCAATAAAAGAACGAAGCCTTTGTGAAAACAATACTTTATACATACAGAAGGGAAAAAACTACACCAGGTAGCTCCAGTTAGAGACATTGTGTTTCAAGATGGCGTCCCATACACTCTAGTTGCTGATCAGACCCAAAAAAGTTCTTTGGACTTCCACTTTTTATTTTATTTCATATAATAGCAATTTTCATTTTTCCTCATTGTTTTTAAATTGTTTGTGACAGTCTGTATTATTGTTATTCTTTTTCTGGGGTGCCAAAGTTATTAACAGTCAACAAACACAAAGGCTGCACAAATAATTGTGCTCATACACCCAAATATTTCAGCAAATACACCTGAATATTTTAGCAAATTAGAGAGAGGAGAAAAGCAAGAAGTTATCTTATACAAAACTCCAACATAAGGTCTGATTTTTGAATAGGCAGAACACAAGGAGTGTGTGTAGATGCGTCTGTGTAGATGCAAATAGACTCAGTTCATTCAATTTTAAACTTCCCAAACTCTTAAAAGTCTCAAACATTTCTCTCACTTGACTTCAGTTAATGTGAAAGTTACAGGTCAAATACAGTTTATTTCACTGAACCACCTGCTATTCAAATGCAAAGTTTCATTAATTAATTGTTGTGCGTGGATAGTCGCATTGCCAGTCAGTGAGTGTTATTGCCAGAGATGGGAAGTAACGAAGTACAAATACTTTGTTACTGTACTAGTAGAGTACAAGTACAAGTAGATTTTTCAGATATTTTTACTTTATTATTTAATTTTGTGGCAACTTTTTACTTTTACTCCTTACATTTTAAACACAAATATCGGTACTTTCTACTCCTTACATTTTAAAAAATTGGCTCGTTACTTTAGTTTTGTACAAAAGGTCGTCTATCAGGAATGATTGTGAGTGCATGTCGGAGAATAGCGCGGACACGCGCAACACACCGCGAGCGGCACGCCACACGGAGAAAAAAGAGAGAGAAAAGAAAAAGAGACTAGCTGTCTGGAGGATAATCAGTTGAGATTGCGTATGTGCATCCTTGAGAACTGTAAGTCGTATAACTTTTGTTGTCAGTTCATTTAAGCCTGTTGCTGTATTGGTCTATAGTTCTGGCACATTTAAAGTAAGTTAGCTAGGGATTCTGTTGTGTGTGTTCTTCACCTGTTAGCTAGGTTGCAACTGGCTGTTGATTCATAATGGCAATTGTTAACGCCCTTGCTCATGTGTGTATGTTTGGTGCATTATTTACATGCTAAAGTTAGGCTACACTGCATTAAGATAATGTAATTAATAGTGGATTTATTGTAATTATTTGCTAGCATATATATGATTCCTATGCATTGTGTATGGTAGCCTTTGCAATGCTTTTTATTTCTGTGCAGAACCACACACAAACACACCGCCATAGCAGAGCTACCCACGTCCATGTTTGTACTGTTGCTTTATTGTAAAGCATCAAAAGAGAGAAGTTGTCTCCGTCCGTAATTTAACAGACACACCTGGGGCCAAGTTGGAAACCTGAATCAGCTTTAAATACAGTCCTTTGCAATACAGTACTTTAAATTATAGTCCTCACTAACAGGTTTCAAATCATTTCACTGGAGTTACCGTTATTATTGTTTGCGTCATCAATACCGTATTTAATCTAACTGGATAGGAATATACATAGAATTCTCACAGAATCACAATTGAATTCATATCTTGCTACTCAGACAGAATCTTATTAACCTGGAGTCCCAGTCTCCGTCACAATAAATATGTGATGTTTTAGGCCTATTGGCAGACATCCACTTAAAAAGTAGGCAATGGCCTTTTCTCCATGTCCACTGAAGTTTCTCTGCTTGCACTCTAGTAACATTTGTGTGGTACCAGGTAGCTTTGCATAAAAAAATGGTGGTCATTTGCAAGGCTACTTTTACTTTTATACTTTAAGTAAATTTCCAAGCCTGTACTTTGTTACTTTTACTTGAGTAAAAAAGTTAAATCAGTACTTATACTTTTACCAGAGTAGTGTCTGTACTTCTACTTGAGTACGGAAAGTGACTACTGGTTATTGTATGGGAAAAGTCTTTCTTGGCCAGAGCATGCCGTGCCCCAAAATCACAGTGCAGTCTGTGCTACCAGGGCTTGATTATATCCTTGAAACTCTGAGATGCCAACATGTTTTATGCTTTTCCATCTCCTGTAATCGTATTTGACACGTATGTAATGTCAGCGGCAAACAGGGCGTAGATCATACTTTTAACTCTTAGTGCAGTTTAAAACCTGAGTGGTGTGTAGCTGTACTGTGTCACTGTCATCTCCGTCTCTCTGCAAAGTAAAACATTGGCTTAAGCTGGTGCAACGATCCTGAGCAGAAGGCCTATGTCTGTGTTAGAGAGAGAGAGAGAGAGAGCTGATGGAGTGAAGAAATGTCAGAAATAAGATGTCAAAAAAAAGTGAGTCAAAAAAGTGCACTGAGTGTTGTGTCAAACAGCGAGATAGAGAGAGAAAGAGAATGGGGGAGAGAAGTCAAAGTCAATATATACGTATATGTGTGTATTGTGAATCTACAAAAAGACTGATATGAAAGACGTCCATGGCCTCAATGAATAATTCATGCAACAACATGAACAGATGCAAGGCAACAAGGAAACCCTTCACTGTAACATTTTTGTTACAGTGAAGTTGTTTATGGATCTGTACACCGGAAATGTCCATTATTCAGATGATTTTAAATTGCCATCAAAAAAACAGGCTATGAAGTCTCTAAGTTTAGCAGACCATAAAAGAACAAAATTAACCAAGAAATGCACTTATAGATTCCAGTCGGCTGGTTTTGACAATTATTTACACTTCAACACAGAGCAGGGGGATTAAATCTTCTGACCCATCCAAAGTCACAGTTAGGCCGATCAATTGGCTTTTTTCGTGTGCCTAGTGGAAGGCTTGCCAGCAGAGATTGGCAGTGACATTGCTTCTGCTGAACTACCACATGAATGAAGATTGTAAATAAACATTATCTTTTCTGCTGGCGGAGAAAATGCTCCACTTTAAATGTGTGCAGACATTCAGCCAACCTGCTATTTCTTAGAGCGTGGACATTTCCTGCATCTGGGTTGGAACAAGTTTTTGATTAAAAAAAAAAAAAAAGAATCTTACAATTCTTTTTTTTCCTTTCCTTGCGACCATTGCTTTCTTCTTCTTAACCCCCACCTGTCAGCTCCGACCGACACCATCAGTCTTTAATGCCAGCCACACTCTATCACCCTCCCACAGCATGAGACTATTAGACTTATCTTAACCAGAGTTGCTCCTAATTTGGCAGCCTCAGAGCAGTGGGTGTCGAGTGTTGAAAGTTATCAGAGTGAGGCCAGTTCGCTATTTGGCAGGCAGAGGGGCAGTGCCACCACTGTCTGTCTGCCAGGTTGATTAATAAGTAGTGGCACAGCAGCTACGCTAACTGACTGGCCTGCCCGGGAACTTCCACAGCTCTGCTAAATTAATGCCACACAAAAACACCTACTCAACTACACACACACACACACACACACACACACACACACACACACACACACACACACACACAGTTCCACCCCCGACACAAACATACACACTATGAAACTGCTTCTTTCCTGTCATTTGTTTCAACAGCGAGGTGTTTGAGTGACACCTTATCAGAGCAGCATTATCGCATTATTATGAACGCACCATTTCTCTTAAGCAGAGCAGGCAGCCAGGCAGAACAGAGTACTTCCTGCTTCCATTGTCATTAGATACATGACAGAGGAGGGGCCCAACAAGCACACGTAAAGCGTAACATTCAGCAGCAGACACAACATACAAGCACATGAGTGAAATTTAAATCGCTGGATACATTACGTCTGGTTTTGTTTGCTCTTGTTTTTGTCACCTTTGATGCCATTGGTTCATTTGTCACACGCGAGAGCTCAGATGACACTGAGTGAATGGAAGTTGCGGAAAAAGTGACACATTTCAGCACTGCGTTTCAGCATTCAAAAAAACCTAAATAATCACAGGTCAGAGAAATGTGACATTTTGGTAAATGACTGGCAAGTGCAGAGGAGCAGAGCATTCATTTTCAGGACAACACATCACTGCTGCCCTGTTCATTTTCCTTTTGAGTCACATTCACGCTATTATCACAGTTCTATGTATATACAGGTGGTGTCTTGTTACATAGTTTGAGTGGAAAAGTATACTTGTAAGGGGAGACAGGAAACGTTGACCATAATTGGGTGGGAAGCAGGGTGCGAATGTATTTTTAATTCTCAACGTATAAGTCAAAGTCCCACCCCACTGAAAAATTGCTTCTTGCTACTTCACTTCATCGTTTGTCCCTGTCACTAGAAGGCCTAGAAGGTTTTCATAATCATCTGCTGAAGGAGAAACGTTTCTCTGTGCTCACATTAAATCTCAGTTTGACATGTCTATGTACAACTGGATTTTATGACATCACAACTGGTTTGAAAGCCAATCGTGGTGAGATAGAGTAATGGGGACTTGAAGCCTCCGTCCGGCGCATATACACTGACAAGAGACTTTTTAGTGAGGTGGATTACATCTTGTGTCCAGCAGTTTATTGAAATGTTTGCATATTCATACATTTTGAATATATCAATGACAGAGAAGGGGTAGATGTAATTTGAAGAATTGTTTAACAAGATATTTTTTTTGTGGAAAAACACATTAGACACAAAATACTATTCCTTTGTGGGAATGTTAGAACTTCTGTAAAGCACACAGAACAATGTACTGTATTATATACAGTATATTATAAACATATTAATGTGCTTAGAATAAACATTTTACTATATATATTTATAGACAGGAGAACAATATTGTACATTTGTTTATGGTCAATAATAATCCTTTGAAAGACAAAAAACAATAATGTGATAGTCCATATCCCAATTCTTTTTGAATTCCCTACCCCTGCCTTTTGCATCTTGCATCATAAATAGTTTGGTTAAAAAAAAAAAAAATGAAAAAATATTTTTCTCAAAAAAACTGTGTCTCTTAGCAAACTTCACTAAAACAGAATTATGCATTTGCTGGGGACTATTTTCAGCTGAGGAACATTATACATTTGGTGCTCCAATGGCACACAAAATCAACAAATGAGTCATTTTGTTTCAACACAATGTTTCCTTGTAGCTTTAAATGAATTATTGATATTAAATTAAACCAAATTAAACATCTCTGCACTCATGAAGGACTGTCAGATGCCATCAGCAACTGGAAGTCCTTTTTTTCTCCACTCCTGTGTGTGTGTGTGTGTGTGTGTGTGTGTGTGTGTGTGTGTGTGTGTGTGTGTGTGTGTGTCAATGGCAGCATTACCATGAGCCACAGATGTAAACAGTGGTGGGGCCCTATCAAGATGTTTGCTTGGGGAGTAAGAGGGAGCATAACATGGGCAGGTGGGCTCACACAGTCATTCACTTATTCATGCACACAGCATGAGACAAAAACACACACACACACACACACACACACACACACACCCACACATGCTGTTTGAAGTTGTTTGACATTGGCTACCCACGATTTCTTACTGCGACAGGAGAGCCATATAACTCATCGTTGTCAAGCACAGCGTTGCCTGGCAACTGGCCAAAGGTAGCATATCCCTGGAGATGACGAGAGGGATGACGACCTGTCTGTCTGCCATCTCTTTCTCCTCTCATTTGTGCCTTTAACCTTTACCAAGTGTAAGTGTGTAAGTGTACAGTATTCACCACATTTGCAGCCCTTTAACACACCAGTTAAAAAGACATATAGGATCATGTGGAACTGCAGACCTGTCATATATTGACTCTCACTCGTAAACACGGCCAAAGGAAACTTAAAACATATTATGTAACAGCTGTATAGTTTAACTTGAATAAACTCATACATTCTGACTCAGCTGCGGTTCTCTCCTTTAGTTGTTTACTGCTCTCGTATTATCCCTCCTCACTCCCTCCTTTTTGTCATTCATACGTTCCTTCCCTCTTTCCCTTTCAAACACAAACACCTGTTTCATGCTCTCCTTCCTTTCCCCTTTCCTTCCTAAATTCTGGGCCTCTTGTGACAGGTCTGCTACGGAGAAAACATCAGACTGACTTACTGTTCCAAGAATCAGATTTTACTATGTAAGAATAATGGTAAATAATGAAGCTGGAATGCTATTTAAAAAAGACTGTTGGTCCTAAGATAAATAAGGAACATTCGAATAATCCATTTAACATAGTTTTTTTCGTTGACATGTAACTAATAATAACTGTATTTCACTTTCACACTCTGGGCTCGGCATAAAGACACCGTGCTTCATTAAGGTTATTTTACTTTATGTAAAGGTTTTTATTGTTCTGCCTTGTAAATTAGATACAGTAATGTCTCAAGATGTTTCATGCTAACATAAAAGTAAAATAAAAAATAAAATGAGCATTACTTTTATTTACTTTTGATTAAATCTTTTTTTATAACATTTTTATATTTTTAACAAGTTTAAAAAGACAGTGAAAGATAATGAAAAATAATTGAAATTTGTTTTGTAGATTATAACATTATTTCAAACTAGCAAAAACATGAAAACCCTGTCCTCAATTATGAAAGCACAAAGTAGAACATTCAACTTTAAACTGTCCTCACTAAATCACTTCCTGTTTCCTTGCTTCCTCCATACCATTCCTGTCTCCTGTCTCCTTTTCTTTTTCTTCCCATCGTACAGACTTGACTCTGGATGCCTGGCTGTGTTTGTGCTGAGGGCAGCACTTTGTCATGCCCCTCATACATATGCAACACACACTCCAGGTAAGACAGAGAGGAAAGAGAGAGAGGCAGGTAGGGAGAGAATGGTATAGAGAAAGAAACTGAAGGGTGGTAATGAGGAGATGGAGAGGTAATGGAGAAAACAAATGGAGAAATGGAAAGGAAAGGCACGGAAGGGCGAAGGCGATGTGAGGATGTATGGAGGGGAAGAAGACAGAGTGAGATTAAGACGCAGAGCACAAACATTTGACTAGGACAAAGAAATGACAGGGAGAGAGAGAGAGAGAGCGAGAGAGAGAGAGAGAGAGAGAGAGCAGGAGATGGACAGAGAGAGATGGAGTGGACAGGAGTCAAAGCCATTAACCTGCAGACTTGGTGCTGCTTGTGTGTGTGTGAGTGTGCGTGTGCAAGTGTGTGTCTGTGTGTGTGATGGAGACATAGTTGTATCCCGGGGCCAGACCAGCCAGGTCTGTTGTCGACCTAACCCCTCCCGTCCTCTCCATCAACTAAGATGGATGGCCGGCAGTGCTGGCTAATCACGCGGCCCGCTGGCACCTGAGACCAATGGACAACATGCAACTGTAGCAGGTGCTATGCAACCCTGAGGAATGCTGGGCACCATTCTCTTCAATTATAAGTCCATATGTTATTTATTGCGGGTGTAAAGGGTCAAACAATATATAAAAAAATACTTAAATATAATAAAATACTTATAGTGTATATATGTACATACACATATTGTTTTCAGAAATTATATCTCCTCCAGCTTTATTTGCAACAAACACTCAAGAAGAAGAAGAAATAATGCAAACACTCAAAATGTGCCTGTTGTTACAGATATACCCACTCACACTCACACAGTTGTCCCTTCCTCCCACTACCACAGAATAATATTAGCCTTGGTACTGATGTATCTGTGCAGAGAGCTTTCTGAAGAGACTGATTTCCCTCCTCCCTCTTCCTCTTCATCCCTGCAGATGAGAGATTCAAAGTCCCTCCATCCGTCTCTTATTTCAGCATGTCAGGACTTGGAGTTATTAGTGTGCTAATTACCTCTCAGAATCCCTCATTTACCCCCAGAATCCAATCACTCTCTGATTATAATGAGAGAATTATGATAGACCACATTAAAGATAGAATATGGGATTGATTGGTCCGCAACGAGACCGAGGGGCGAGAAAAGAGTGGGTTAAGTGGAAGTGAAAGGGAATGGAAACAGAGGCAGGGACATAATATTTGAGATAGAAAGAGAGAGGGGAGATAGAGATGGGGCTGGGGAGGCTAAACAGAACACAAGTTTGACAAGTTGGCCAGAGAGGAAGAAAGGAAAGAAAACAATGAACATCTAGTACTCTCGCATGAGCGTATTCAGTGAAAGAACACAATCACAAGAAATAATCAAGCCCCATCCTACAAAACACTCACCAATCATCATTATTCTTCTTAAATCAAAGTGTTCCATCAAAGAGATAATTCAGAGAATATATATACATAAAGGATCTATGTGGGTGAGAATGGGTGTTCAAGCCTTGAGACTGAATGGTAGCAGATTGGTTGTGGTTATTCACAGCTTGTAATTAGAGAAAGTTTATTCGCACATGGCCCTTTATCCTGGCCATTGGCTGGGCTTACACATTAACCATATTCATGAGGAGGGGAGCTACATGTACTCATACACACGCACACACAAAACAGAAACAGAAACACACACAACCTGTCTTTATCTGATGGTCTCAGGCTAATGTTTCAGTAACAATAACAATAACGTCCATAACCACACACACACCTGTCTCCCAGAAGGTATAGGTCCCCCATATAGTAATGAGAGTTTGCCATCTCTAAAATTGTATAAGTCATGCTGTAAATGAATGTCTGTGAATATGTGTGAGGCTGCAATGACATTAGCATAGTGTGTCTCTACAATGGTGGAAGATTAAGGTTTGTAACAGCCACTGGGAGAAAATTAATCATGTTTTAATGACAGCCTCCGTGTTAGGGAAGGTGCAGTTGCACGGTGGAAAGCGGGAAAGGTGGTGCTGGTGGCAATGGCAGTGTTAATGGAAAAAGAGGCTTATGAGGTTTTTTGTGTGTGTGTGTGTGTGTGTGAGTGTGTTTGAGTGAGAGAGGAAAAACATTGCACCATATGTATGTTTTCATCCTCAATCATGCGGAATAAGTGTGACGACATTATTAGACTGCATGCATGTCAGCTTTTACAGCAGAGACAATGCATGCAATCTGCACACCCATCTCCCTCTCGCCATTCTGCTGAAGTCACCAGCAGCTGATACTGACGGGCAGATTACCTCCTTTCGTCCCTCTCACAGCTTCTATCACCCCCCTTCTCCACCCACCCATCCTCCCCAATCTTACAATAAGTGAATATTGAGCACATCTTGACCGAGAAACCTGCTGCCTGTGGACGTACTGCCAAAAGAAGGGTGGGCAGGCAGAATGGAAGTGGGACAACACTAAGATAACATTGGGAAGGTGTGAATGCAGCGTGGGTTGATTTTTTGGGGATGGGTGGGCGGCGGAGGTGGGAATGCTGCATACTCGTCCTAACAAAAGGCTTTGTGCTTGCATTGTTTTCCTTGGCAGGGCAAACAGGGGGTCTGTGCAAAGGCCGATAAGAGCAAGAAAAGCATGATTCTATTAAATATCCCTCTCCGACCGGAACTGTAGGTGATATGTATGTGTCTGCGTATGTATGCTTGTGTGTGTGTGTGTGTGTGTGTGTGAGAGAGAGAGAGAGAGAGAGAGAGAGAGAGAGAGAGAGAGAGAGAGAGAGAGAGAGAGAGAGAGAGAGAGAGAGAGCATTAAGCCATCTTAATACTTCTTTGGGCAGTTTGTATAGACGTGGTGTACATTCATTTCCATTAGCACATACGCAGGATTAGATGGTGTGTGCACAGTATGTCAGCGCTGATAAGATGACTTGACTGGCATGTTTCATAGGATTACACTGTGTGCTAGCAAAAAACACTTTATTCTAAATACACACATTGGTTATTCAGCAACATGCCAAAAAGGTTCCAAGGTGTGATAGATGATATATGCTTTTCATTTCCTCTCTACAAAATGATTTCCGGTGTTGGAACAGTAATGCTCAGAGTGACCCTGTTGGTGAAAAGATCAGATGGCTATTCAGCACTAGGCTGTTGAAAATTGGCCCGCACTGCGATGGCTATCAGCCGCAGATAACTGCGATGATTAAGATGCTAATGATAGCCTTCGCCGTCTGTCGCCGATGGCCTGTGACAACACTCGTTAATCTGGTGCCCCGCCACATGAGCAGCCGTAATCCGCAACAGGTTAGGATGAAACACTTTCTGGTGTGCGGCCTGACACTTTTGCGGAGAGTGATGACCTCACTGTATGGATTATTTCACGGCAGTGTCTTGTGATGTTGATCAGAGCGTGCTAAAAGGAGGGAGAGGGTGCTGAGCAAACCAAAGGAGGCAAAGGCAGTCGATTAGCCATTAGACTTGCTAATTGTTATTGCATCCAGGCTTGAGTTAACCACAGTGTGTGTGTGTGTGTGTTTGTTTGCTGTGTGTCAAGCCGAGGGCATGAAAAAAGCATCAGTATACCAGTAGTGGAAAATACACCACCTTTGTCTCATCACATTGAATCAAAGTCAATTTAATGACACTAACAAATTAGGACCCTTTAGTGTCAAAGTTAAAATAGATCCCTACAAAGTGCCTAAAATTGATTACCATTTAACTATGTCACTGCTAAAACCTATTGGCTGCACCACTGATGATTTACGTGTGTTTTTATTAAAAGAATGAATACCTATGCAAACATATATTTTATATTTGAAATACATCAAGATCACTTGGTAGAGATATTTAATCACTTTACCATTAACGTGCTCATATAAGGCTCATTTTCAAGTTCATAATTGTATTTAGAGGTTATATCAGAATAGCTTTACATGGTTTAATTTTCAAAAAACACCATATTTTTGTTTTAGCTACAGAGTGAGGCATCTCACTTCTGTTCCATCTTTGTTGGGAGTCGCACATGTGCAGTAGCTAGGTAAGCACTGCTAGCTAATCAGGCGTGCCATGCTAGCAGCTAGGCGAGCATTATAACCTGTGTTACAAAGTGATGAACGTTCATCACGGAAGTAAAGGCTGGGCTACAATGGAGCTGATTGGAGCAGTTTGTGAACAGTGTTTTCTGTTGGAGGAATTTGGGCTTTTTTACTTTGTAAACCTATGACTTGCAAAAAAAAGATATAACAAAATAAAGGAAAGGGAAAAATCCAAAAAGCATAATATCAGCACTTAAATGGTACTTTTCTGTTGATTAGTGGCATAGAAGCCACATTAAATCCCATTTGATTCAATGTTTTGAATCAATTAAACATGACAACCGTCAAAAGCTTTTGAAAAAAGCCCAGTGATTCCCAACCATTTTGTCTTGTGACCCCTCACAATAAAAGAGGCTCCTTGTTTCAGATGTCTATGAGTTCCAAAAAGACATTTGCCCTTTAAACCTCTTACATGATTTCCTTTCAATAACTGTCCAAGGCTCAAAAAGATACAATTATCCAATATTGTACAACAAAAACAATTAATAGATACAAAAGAAAACAATTGTGTCTTCTTTTCTAATCTACTAATTATCTTATGAACCCCTCAGATGTATTGTGTGACCCTGACCCCTCTCATAGAAACCACTAGACTACAGAACTGCCAAAAGTAGCTAAAAGTAGCTCCTCCACCTCGAGCAGTTACAATGCTCATATGCATTAATGCATCAGTATCCAACATACTGTACATCGGATCATACAATTCTAATAACTGAAGGGCACTCTGAGAGCGCGCCCAGCACCTCGTCCAAGGCATGCCTTATCTCACAATGTCATTTTTCTGATTATTCAACACAAGAACGCAGAAAAATTAAAAATCCCTTGTTAATCCGCCCTGTGATTCAGATCCATTCCAAATTGTTTTTTCTTACTTGGCTCAAGTTACAGTCCTTCAGCAACAAAATCAGGCCAGTTGTTTTGTTCTGCCGACAGACAACCAAACCAACAAAAAAACGGACAACCCAAACTGAAAACCTAACCTCCTTAGAGTAGGTAATATAGGGCTCATTCTTATATCGAGGGTCCTGTGTTCCTCAGCTCTATATAGCTCAGCTCTATGTTCACTTAATATCACATGGGCTTGGGTTAGATTTAGGTTAGGGGGCTGTAATCTTGACTCTGAGAGTCATGAAATGGCACTGGCACAGGTCTACCATTTTTGTATGGAGAACAACTCCAAAACATATTTCAGTTGAAAATAATAAGGTGTGGATCAAGTAGTGTGGACTGGTAGCATCTCTCCATTTGTGCATGTATAGGACCTGAGCATGTGTGTGTGTGTGTGTATTTCAGGCCTGTGTGTTCTAACAAGCAGTGTGTAAAATTTCCCAATTCAATATCAATTATTATTATAATTGTTATCAATAAAAAAGAGGAAGAAGAAAAATTGACAAATAATTCATTACACATTTGAAGGTTGAAATGATGACATCAACACGTCTTTCACAACTGCTGTTAAGTCAAGAGTCCTCAGAGAGCATTGTGACTATAGCTGATGGAAGAAAAAACTCATTTGCCCTTGAAGCAGACACAAACACACATATTGTGGACACACACTCTTTTGATAGACAAAGGACCCTTCGGTCCTGGCAAGATGGAGCTCTCACTAGATAAGCAAAGTGACATGCAACAACGCAGAGCCCCTCAATGTGCTAATTGCTTTCGTCGACTTTACTTGTACTCATTCCTAGCACCCGATCTGTCAGCAGAGGCCAGTGGGGAGTACAAGAGTTCTTAGGTGTCGTTTCATGAATGACAACGCGTAACAACATGGCTGGTCTCAAGAGGGAGAGAGAGAGAGAGGCGATCAGGATATGGAGATTAAAAACAAGCAAAGTGAAATAAGGAGAACATGTTGGTAAATGAGAGGACCTGCCATGACGGGGGAACAAAAAGCTTTCAAAGTTAAGGAAGTAGGAGGCAGAAACACGGTGTCTCATTAAGAGACCCTGCGTCAGGTTCACAAAAACAGAACAGGTTTAACCCCACACTCAGAGAGTTTGGTCGGACCCGGTACATCAGAGGAAAAAGATTTTTTTAATTTTTTTTTAATTGCCATTTCTGAATCTAACAGGGTTTGTGGGACTTAATTAGGAAAACAATTTTGACCTACAAAAAGGCTCTTTCCACCATCAACTAAGTTGTGACAACTTCTTCTAGAACTTATCTTTCGTTGGTATTCTTCATGATAGACATTAACTTCTCCATAATAAACATCTCTAAATGACTGTTGACACCTCACGCAGCACTGTTTAGGGTGACTTGAGGTGCTCTACTGTCTGGTCGCGGCGTATAGTGATGAAATTTTGACAGATAGCGCAGACGTTTCCCAGCCCGACCTGTCTGCGATCTCTGCACTGATTGTGACTGACGCACGCACGCACGCACGCACGCACATGCAAAGTGTCAGAATGCACACTTCTCGTCACTGGGGAATTGAAGGGGACAAAGTACAGCGCTTTGCCTCAATTTAGTAGATTATACCTCTTTCCTATATTCACTCCCCTCAAAGTGGGTCTCTGTGATGCTATTTTGCCAGTGAATGAGTGAGCCAGCCACCTGGAGAAATGTGATGAGAAAGAGTGTGGTAGAGAGAGAGAGAGAGAGAGAGAGAGAGAGAGAGAGAGAGAGAGAGAATGTCACACGCCACTCAACCAGTCAGAGGAAAGTTTTTTATTAATTCATCACTCCACGTTCCAAAAAGAAGAAGTGGGCAAGGCTGAGGGGCAAACAAATTTTACTGGCATCAATACTATTATCATTACTAATAATGTGGGATAATTATAGCTATATGCTGCTTCTCCATCCCTCCCTCCCTCCCTCCCTCCCTCCCTCCCTCCCTCCCTCCACTCCTTGCTCATATCAGTAGCGACCTGAATTAATTAAAGGAAAATTAAAACACAGCGCTACCGTAGGCAACGTTAACAGCTCAGGAGTTTGCCAGGTCTCTCAGCCGCCTGGCTGGAGCGACAGTGGCAGCGGTTTGGCCCTGCTCATTCAGGGCCTGATTCATAATTAATGGAGGTTATAATTGCGAAGCGAGTGCATGAGAGACAGACAGGGAGTGCCACAGAGAAACAGAGAGAGAGAGAGAGAGAGAGAAGGAGGTGGGAGCAATAATGAAAATTAAAAAACACGCACACACATGCATGTGCACAGTTGACATTTTACACGGCTTTCATTTAGCCACCCTTCCATTTCTTATATCATTAAAACAGACACACACAAAGACACACACACCTCGCCGAATGGCTAATGAAATCACTGTCCTCTGCTCCTCTTTTGAAGGTCTCTTAAGCACCGAGTGAGGGGGTCAGCCACTGAGCAAAGTTTAAACTTTGTTCTCAAACCAAAGCTTAACACAATATTCACAACTCATTTTACTGCCTTGGTTCAATGGCATTTGTATACCTTTTTTTCCTTCCCTTTTTTCCTATTTTTCTCCATTTGTGAGAGTGTGTGATTATTTATTATGTATGATTTATTCTATATAAGTACTTCATGATTGAGTGATGAATGTAAACGTACAGGATGTGAAATAAGCCTGACTAAACTGTTGTAAAACAGCTGTACTTGTAAAGCCAAAAGTGGACCTCTAATCCAGATAGAGTGATTACGATTGACTGTTTATTACAATACATTAGATGGTACCGTGGTAACAGTTCTTCCTGTGTCCACATGAAGAAAAAAATGTACATACATTCCTAATATATGTTTGGTGGTGAGCGTGTTTCTTGCTGTTAAAGACATGCTGTGTAAGGATCTCATGCTGAGGCCTAAACTGAGACGACACTAGACCTGGGTTCAAATTCATGCTGTCAAGTACTTACAGTATGTGTTGTAATCACCCCAAAAATTATATAATTTGGAAAAGTTAAGCCCTCTCTATCAACTTGTTTGTAGTTGTGCAGAAATTGGGGTATCCTCCCACATCTTTTTTGACACTTTTGCTCAGGTTATCTGCCAATAACAAGTACCAAGCTAACACCAGTGATTGCGTAGTTTCATACCCCTCCTTGTGGTATCCACGTGGTGTCTGCTGCAATAGACTGATACATTTTATTAAAGGCCTTTGGAGACTAAATGTGTCAACTTTTTGAAATGAAAATACAAAACTCCCACACAAACACAATAATCTCAAAAGCACAAGTCACTGCTGTGAAAACATGTTCAGACTAGAACAGCGGCCAATTGGTTAATTATCAACACTTGTGAAGGCGTTGTGAAATTGTGAACCACTTTTTAAACATAATTTAATAATGCTCATGAATGTGAAGGAAAATAATTGCATACAGGAACCATAAGTCTTTTCTGAAAGTCAACAAACACTGCTCCTCATTTTCAGTCAGGCTCCTTTACAAGGCCAAGACGCTTTATTCGGTTTTCTCTGTGACTTTGAGTCCATTATCTGTATCTTTATTTATTAAATGCCAGCAGGGAGAAAACACAACAGTACAGTAACCTTCGATTTCCTTGACTTCGCCGCCTGGAATCGAGGCGAGTGGCTGTGAGCTATTTAAAAGCTGGAGAGATGTCGGACTTTGCGGAAGATATGAATTAGAGGGATTCATAATTCACATGCAACCTTGAGAAGGGGAAATGGGAGAAAGGAAGACAGAGTGAGGGTGGAGGAGTGGAGAGGACTTTGATTTCCACCATGTTTGGGGTCAGCCGAACATGAATGTGGCTTGTCTAGTTCACATCGCCGCTTTGCGTTTGTGATTAGAAGTCACGAGCGGAACAATGAGCCAGAGGTATAGATGTAGACGTGATACGTGTGGAAGATTTAGTTTGAGTGCTCTCTGCAGCGACTTAGATTGAATGCATCTTTGTGATTCCAAGACAAGGTAACCAGCAGGTACACATAATTAGGTCAATCTTTCCTCTTTATTGCGCCCACTCTTAGTATGGATGACTGAACTTTGATCAAGAAGCACATGGAGGAGATCCTTTTTGTAATTCTGCATCCTAAAGCTGCATTTCGAGTTGTTTTGAGTGTGTAAGACGTTATGGTGTACAGCACTATATGTTGGTACTGAGATAGCTAATATATACAACATGCAGCCTGTGATTGGTCAGATTGGGCAGCTTCGCCCTCACCCACGTTGTGCCTAAAGGTTTATGCATTTAGACCATGGTAGTCTATATCCACGACGTTCCACATCAGGGCTTGTTCAGGTGCCAATGGAAATTCTGATATTCCTCTTTTTGCCCGGATGTCCGTTACCTTCCGCTATCTTTGTGTTTGCATTTTAAACTGTTTTTTTTTCCATCCCGGATTGCTGTGTGGACCAGCCAGTCCCTCCTCTGCAGTGCTGTGGAGCTATCTCTGGCAATGCGAGACTAAAACCATTGGAACAGCAGTTGTAAAACACAATCTCACCACAAGGTCCATAAAGTAGCTGTTCTGGAGCTTGACTGTATCACATAATCTCAATTTCTGGCCAAGACAGAGGCAGTAATGGCAGTACCAAGAAAACAGTAACATCAGTTATTTCAGCAATTTTAGTTGGCCATGTTACAGCTCCACACCCATGATTCCCATTAGGAAAAGCTTGGTCGTTGTTGTCACCCTGGCAAATCTGTGATCATTCTACCATCCTTCCACTTCACTGCTTGAATTGTATATAATGAGTTACAAACACAAAAGTTGATTTATTGATAGGTGAAAAGATTGGCTAATACATACATTTGAGAAAGGAGTGTTTGAGTCATCCAACAACTGAACCAGGGCCAAACATCAAACCACTGCGTCATCTTGGCTCATTCCCCTGAGTGGCCTGCAGAGTGCTGGAGAGCCAGCGCAAAATATGACATCCCTTTGTATTCAGTCTGAACCAGTTATCTTTCCATCCTACTGCCCCTCTTCCCTTCTCTTCCCCATAGATTGATCTTCCCCTGGGACACCTGAGGCAATCAGTAGGTGTTGATTGGTGTCCCTTTCGCTTGCCTGATCCGTCCTTTCCATTCTTGTCAACTCTGATACTTCGCATACACTCTCTGGCTCTCCAACTCTTATTGCCTTCCCTCATCAACCTTCTTTCCCAATCACGCTTACCGATAACTCTGATGCGCTCTACTCTCTCTGTCTTATTCTCCACCCTGCATTTCTTCATCCCTTTACTGTGTGGTCTCTCATGTCTTGCTATCTTGCCACGCTTAAAGATCATTGAGCAACACTCACTCATTCTTCTCAGAGGTGCTGTTTTCCCTTTACATTCTCGGTCAATGCATTTATAGGTACTGAGAAAGATACAAGATACTTGCTTAACACTGCTAGATTTTGCCTGGAGAAACATTACTTTATGGCAAGGTATATGCTGGTATGGGCTTCTGGTGCAAGAAAGATGTCAGACAAGTAAAGTATCACTGTGATACCAGTTTTGGGTGATGAAATGAATCATCTTGTGCCTCCTTGTATCTAATATAAGTGAATGAAAAGTATAACTAAATCTGATACTGAGATAATTCTAAATAAGGTGTTTTCCACAGCTATACAGTGGGGCATTTGTAACATTTGGAAAAGTCTGCATTGCAATGGGTAGGTAGCATTTAAAACACATTATACTTGAAGCACACACAACGATTGTGCATGCGTCTTATCCAAAGAGATTCCACCATTGCCAGTTTGGACCAATCTGAAATACTAAACCAGATTTCAAATTGCTCTTTGTTTAGTGTCTGAATACTCAATATCATAAGATGCTATTAATTTTCTGTTGAGCATAGAGGTGTTCTCTCAGACCATCTTATCTATAATGAAAAGGTATGGGTTAAGACGTTTATTGTATCAAGCATGTCGGGTGTGGATTTTAATTTTAGCTGCCGTAAAAGAGACAACAACAAGCAGGACAACAACAACAAAAATCCTGAACATGATGGCAATGTAGAGTAATCACAAAAGCACTCAATCTGGTAGCCACTGCATCAGGATATGGAGACAGGAGACATGACCCAGAAAAACTGGATAAAAGATACTCTGCATCCTGTGGGCTTACACCCAAGCTACATTGGTGGCTATTGATCCTGTGTGTGCGTCAGTGGGTGCGTATGTCCATGTCTGTCTGCTTGTAAAGAAGCTGTGTACTTGAGATTTACTGGGCAACTGATATAATGTCCATATGTCATTAGCCAGACATTCTGACTGAATGTGGATTTTGTCACCAGTACAGCGAAGCCAAGCCTTTAAATAGCGCAAAAAAACTTAGATATGACAGGCAATTCAAGGGTTTCTGGAGCAAATGTGTAATTTGAATTCTCTATGGTCAGTGGTCAATGAGTCAGAAGGTAGACGCATGATCGGAAAATAAACTAGTATTGACTGTTGTGAAGTGATGCAACTGTTACATACTTGAATATGAGTATATGTGCTAATATAATTTTTAGCTTGGTTTCACTACAGTAGTGGCTTGTGTGCGTGCCATCTGCTTGGTGTGTGTGTGTGAATTGGATAATCAAATGTGCACTGGTCTGTCATCCTCTGAGTGCTTGGTTCTCCTCCGCCCCGCTGCACTGTCAGTCACAGTAATGGGAAGGGAAGGCTGGGGCTAAACAGCTGCTAATGGGAGATGACTAAGGAAACCTTAGCACTGTCCTCGCTAACCGCTATTGCAAACCAATGAAGAGGCAAAACCTAGCACTGTCCAAACTGATGCTAACTGCTAATTGGAAGTAATGAATAGGGAAAACGGTGGTAGTGCTAACACAAGACAGAAAAATTAACACTGTCAGCGCTTATGTTAACCATTAATTTAAACCAGGGAAAATGTGACATTCGCTAATGATGGTGTGCAAACTAATGAGACTGAAAAGATAACAGTAGCACTGGCCTCAATAATGGCTGCTGATGCCAACAATTAGTGGGATAGCAATCATAATGTGATTATGTGTGTCACTGATTTCTCTCCGGATACTCTCTTTACTCTTGCCTTCTCCAACAAGAGGTCAGAGGTCACGGTCAGGCGCAAACGGTGCAACCTCTGCATATTTATTACATTAAGCAAAAGGGCAGATAAGACTCGATGCCAGAGTTTACCAAAGTAAAGTCTCTTTACATTTTAGTGTAGGCTAAAAACACATCTCTTCCGACTGCACCTTGGCAAAGATGATGGTTTACTTTAAATGTGACACTTCCTAGGTTGTTTGACGCTATGTGATTCTTGTTCGTACATTCATGGTTGATTGCACTTATTTGCTTTGGATAAAAGCGTCAGGTATATGTAATGTCATTTTCTGAATAGACAATGATAGGTGACTAGCAGCTGAAGCAACTCCAAAGCTAGAATGAACATGACATATCTGATATCTTTGATAAAAGATAAAAAAAAACTAAAAGAAGAAGAAGAAATGTTGACTATGACTTCCAAGTTGCATTTTGGTACAAACCATCCAATCGCAGAGTCTCAAATTCTCAAACAGTCAGCAAAAGTTTTGAACCTGATGAAACTCAAATAATTGAGTTCACTGGGTCAAAAAAAAAAATACATTTAGATTTCCTCTAATTTGGTTTAGGCTTCTTATCCAAGCATCATGGGTATTATAGTATTTTGAGACATCCACTGTACCAATATGGTGAGAAAAAAAAATCAATATTTCTCAGAATCTTTTTTGAAATAATAAAATAAATCATGTGTTATTTTGGGAAAATACACTTACGTGCTTTCTTGCAGAGAGTTAGATTAGAAGATCGATCCTATCCCCCCTCTCCTATCTGTCCCTTAAATATGAGGCGGGAGCCAGAAGCTTAAGGTCCCCCGAGCATGTTCTGATCTGGGAAAGTCATGTTTTTCCTTTAGTACTCCTGATTCAAGGAACGACCTTCAACACACTTTAAAGATCAATACTCTTCCATCCTACACTATGCACAGTTCAAAACCATGAGCCCAAACCACTGAATGAATGAACTCTTTTTTCCATAATTGCATTGTTGTTACCATTGTGTTATTTTTATGTGCGCTTCCATATATTTAGCACTTTTTTCCGTTTTACATTCAAGAGTGTGTTCTTTTATGGGCATTCTATCTGCTTTATGGGTGCTATCTTGCACCCGGTGCAGCGCAGTGTAGCCCGACGCAAATGTTTTTGCTAGTTTAAGACCGACGCAGTTGTCAATTTCCCGTCCAGCGGCCATGTCGTTTAAATAGGAAATGCACCTGCGCCCATGGGTGTGCTGGTCTTACAGGGGAGGTGTGTTCAGGTGAATTCTAGGTGTATTGCTATCTTGAGGCAGCGGGAAGTTATTCCGCCATTGACCAACAAAAACCTGGTCTAAAGTCAATTGAGCAGCATTTCATTGTTATTTCAACAACAAATTAGTAAAATGCTCCTAGGCTTGTGCATAGTGCGTGCACACTAAGCTTACACACACACACACACACACACACACACACACACACACACACACACACACACACACAGAAGCGCAGCAGCACACATACATGCAAATGATTACAAATAGTGCACATTTTTATCTGTTCTAAATGTCCCTTGATTTCTTTTCTTCCCATTATTTCTTCTCATTTTAATACTCTTATCAACATGGAAAAGTGGTTTGGCTTGCTTTGTGCAAATGTTTTTTTATTGAAAACAACATTGACATTTAGCCTACTGTAGTAGTTTTTTCATTCTCACTTGGAGAAAATAATGTCTCACACAATGCAGCACTGTCCATCAATAAAAGGGTGAAATAATTATTTTGACAAGGGCGGGGGGGAGGGAGAATTGGCATCAGCTGTGTGCTTGGCCATCAAGTGGTATTTCAGACTGGACATGCTGCAATGATATCTTAGTTCACAACAACAAAACACACAGATCACTTTGGTCTTGTCAATGGAACCATTTGGCAACTTTTAAATTGTAAACTTTCCATTTAGAATACTCACACTAGACATCTACTCAAAACGTAACGTTACTACTCTTTGGCCGGCTCGCGAGCCCAAACAAGTGTGTGTGGCGTGCCAGTTGTTTTTTTCTGCAGTCTATCTTGATCCGGTGTGATGTTGTAGTTGTTGCAACAGCATGTGAAAAAACTACAAAGTTTGCTAGGCCAAAAATAACGTTAATCTCGCGATAAACAAATTGACGCTGTTAAAATGGGTCTGTTAATGCCGTTAATAACACGTTTAACGGACTGAGCACTAGTTTTAACCCATCTGTTTTAAAAGAATGGTTTGACAGTTTGGTAACGCTTATTTGCTTTCTTAGACTTAAGGATAGACAACACTTCCGTGCCTGTCTGTTATGTCCAGAATAAGATTCTGAATGGAAAGTTTTATTTAAAAGTTGCCAAATGGTTCCATTGACAAGACCAAAGTGATCTGTGTGTTTTGCTGTTGTGAACGGAGCTATCATCGCAGCACGTCCAGTCTGAAATACCACTTGATGGCCAAGCACACAGCTGATGCCAATTCCCCCCCTCTCGTGAAAGTATTTTTGGACAGTGTTACATTGTGTGAGAGATTATTTGCTCCAAGTGAGACTGTTACGTGTGAATTTGAACACTACAGTAGGCTATATGCCAATGTTGTTTTCAATAAAAAAACATTTACACAAAGCAAGCCGGTCCACTTTTCCATCTTGATAAGAGCATTAAAATGAGAAAAAATACGAAAAGAAATTAAGGGACATTTAGAATAGATAAAAATGTGTGATTAATTGCAATTAATTACGAGTTAACTATGACATTAATGTGATAAATCGCGATTAAATATTTTAATTGTTTCATTTCTTTCATTTCCCCAGAGTCACCTGTGTGATTATGTTGAGGAACAGTGTGAATATCATTCAAAGAAAAGAAATGTGAATTCACAAAAAAAAATACAACCAGTGGCTTTTACCACCATGCAACTTTTGTCATTGTAGCAATCATAGTTATTACAGGATGTTCTCTCATGTTGGCTACATTAAAGCAGTGAGAACACCCCAGAGGTAACATGTTGTTATATTGTAAAGGGTATCAAGCTCAACAGTGCTTCCTTTCCATGTAAAAAGCATTCACTTTATTGGATGTAATTATATGTGGGGTGATGCAGACTAAAGCAGATTTATTTTTTATTTTACAAGGTTTTATCCTTTCATATCATTAACTGCTTAAGGTTTAAGCACCTGTAGAACACATTAGTGCTCTGTGAGAATAAACACGTACATGTAAATGGATTGGTATTATTATTTCAGATGGGAATAAGTTTAATGTGAGTGCAAAAGAGTGGTTTGGAGTTTTGGAGGGGCTACAAATCAAGGTACAAAGGTGATAGATTAGAGAGAGACAGACGTGGGGAGTGCTGAAGATTAATGAACAGACGGACCACTCGTAACGCAATAAAATGAAGACGAACGATCCCCAGGTTCAGAACCAACGGATCTTTTCATTAGGAAAAAAGTACAAAAAACAGAAGAAAAATGGAGAAGGAAAAAAAAGATGAAGCGAGTGACAGATGAGGGATGGAGGAAGGGTGGTGGTGGTGTGTGTGCTGTGGCGTCAGAGGAAAGAGGAGGAGACAGATGAACTGATAGAGACGGAAATGGAGGGACAGCTATTAGGGTTTGAGACATATGCATGGCAACGAGAGGGGACAGGAAGAGCCGGTGATGGATGGGAGGGCCAACGGGGGGTTACAGGGGAGGAAGAGAAGATGACAATGAGCTGGACAGAAGCATGAGATAGAAGAGAAATGGTGGAGGAAGGAAGAGGATGGTGGAGGGCAGGGGGTGGGATCACAGGGAGAGAGTAAAGAAGAGCAAGAACAATGGTAGAAGAAGTATTCAAATCCTTACTCAAGTAAAAGTATTAATACCACACTGTAAAAATATTCTGTTGCAAGTAAAAGTCCTGCATTGAAAATGGTATTCAAGTAAAAGTATGTAAGTATCATCAGGAAACTGTACTTAAAGTATTAAAAGTAAAACTCAATGCAGAAAAATCCTCACATTTCAAAAACTGTTGTAGTTGTACTAATTGTAGGCCTGTATATCGCTGGGTAGTTAGATATTTAATAAAACATTGCATTTTATAAACTACATGTATTTTGTGTACAAAAATATTAATTTGTAAAGTAACTAGTAACTAAAGCTGTCAGATGAATGTAGTGGAGTAAAAAGTATGAAAGTGGCATGAAAAGAAAAGAGTCAAGTAAAGTACCTCAACATTTGTACATGCACTTGTAAAGTGCTTGTAAGTAAATGTACAGTTCTTATTTACATTCCACCACTGATCAGGAAGGAGTGAGAGAGGAGAAGCCTTGCAGAGAGAGACAGAGAGGAAGAAGGGTCGGGGCAGAAGAGGAGAGGAAGGTGTATTCACTTAGACAGGCTGTCAAAACGCAAGCTGACTGCTCATCCTGATGCTCTGAACTGGCCTGACCCACAGTGCTGAGGACATGGGGGGGGTCTAATGAAAAGAGGGCACGGGGGAGGGAAAAGGGGATGAGATTGAGAAGAAGAAAAAGGTGGGTTTGGAGGAGCCATGGCAAACTGTGAGAGAAAGTAGGAGGCTTCACTTTGTACTACTCTGACCTGCCTGGCTTTAGATACCACAGAGGAAGAAAGAAGAAGAATGAAGAAGCAAGGTGGGCTTGTCTGAACTGATCTTGGTTTGTGGCAGGGAGTGAGATAGAAATGCAATGGAGGGAAGATAAGAGGGGTTGCAGTGACATTGGAGAGAGTACAGCAGCAGGAGGTTTGTCTGACCTGACTGTTGCCAGATTCACACTTCAGATGAAGTTGCATCGAATGTAACACTTATTTAAGAACAGGTTTTCCTGGTGTTGTTGCAAATAAGGAAGTGTAGATAAAGTAAAACACTGTTGGAATTGTTACTCAAAAACCAAATCATTACCCATGCCTTATATCACACCTAGGCATAGTTATATACTTAGATATACTTATATACTTACTCTTGCTAATTGTAGCCTCTTTTTCCTATTTGTAGTGGTGATGAGTGGTACCCGGTGGGGTCTTCTGCTGTTGTAGCCCATCCGCCTCAAGGTTGTGCGTGTTGTGGCTTCACAAATGCTTTGCTGCATACCTCGGTTGTAACGAGTGGTTATTTCAGTCAAAGTTGCTCTTCTATCAGCTTGAAAAAGTCAGCCCATTCTCCTCTGACCTCTAGCATCAACAAGGCATTTTCGCCCACAGGACTGCCGCGTACTGGATGTTTTTCCCTTTTCACACCATTCTTTGTAAACCCTAGAAATGGTTGTGCGTGAAAATCCCAGTAACTGAGCAGATTGTGAAATACTCAGACCAGCCCGTCTGGCACCAACAACCATGCCATGCTCAAAATTGCTTAAATCACCTTTCTTTCCTATTCTGACATTCAGTTTGGAGTTCAGGAGATTGTCTTGACCAGGACCACACCCATAAATGCATTGAAGCAACTGCCATGTGATTGGTTGATTAGATAATTACATTAATGAGAAACTGAACAGGTGTTCCTAATAATCCTTTAGGTGAGTGTAGCTAAAGGAGCTTGGTCAGGACCCTTGAATTTTTTGGGTCAGGACTTAGGTTTAACTGACATGCGGCAAATGGGACAGTTAGGTTCAGGAAAAGGAGACGGGACACGATTCCCGGTCTCTTGGGTGAAAGTCCTGTATTGTTTGAACCATCCACCACCCCACCCAACCTTTGTATGCGGCATCTGACTTTCATACTACTCACTACCGTTCGCTCTTAATACTACGTCATCTACCAGCGTTGGTTAAGCAGCTGCTCTGCCCGGTGTGTTCTATACAGATGCTAAAGGGTGATTTTTGCGTTGGTATCCAACGCTAAGAGCCACTGAATAAGCGTCAGTATTTGAAAAGTTGGGGACTCGGAGTGAGGGTTGGACACAAGGCAATACTTTCTGTTTATATACTGTAGTGTGTGAATAGAGAGTGGTACATAATCATATTCTTAGGCAGAATCCCCCCACAGCTGCATCAATCTTCACTGGAGGATGCAGAGCAAAGAGCTGGGGGCAAATCAGTTTGGGAGTCAAGATGTTCTTAGAGCATCAATGTGTATGAATAATGTCGGAGGTGTAGGGGCTCCTTGGAGTATTGGCATATATTGGAGTATCAGCTATATTTATGTCAAGCATTTCCCCTGGTAAATCCAATGCATTATTAAGCAGTGTGTAGTATGTGGCAAGTATAAGGAAGCAAAATGTACAGGCACACAACGCCTATGTCATGTTAGTTTTGAGCAGTGGAGGAAGTACATTTACTCAGGTACTGTACTTAAGTACAAATCTGAGGTGCTTGTAGTTTACTCGAGTCTCTTCTTTTCATGCCACTTTCTACTTCTCCTCCACTACATTTCAGAGGGAAATATTGTACTCCACTACATTCATCTGACAACTTTAGTTACTAGTTACTTTACAAATTAAAATATTTGCAAACAAAACACATGTAGTTTATAAAATACAATATTTATTGTAAATTAAACTACCAAACAATAAACAGGCCTACTATACAAGTCCAGCTGAAATCATTAGACCATTAAACACTCACAGTTGATTGACAGAACAGTTTGGATTGTTTCCAGTTTCTAAAATGTTAGGATTTTTCTGTGTGTGTGTGTGTGTGTGTGTATTACAGTCTTCTGTATGAACGGACTATCAGTTAAGCTATTTTGAAAATAAGACAGGCAGTAAAATGTCTCAAATTAGCTGCCAAAAACACATTTCTTCAACTCCAAAGGTAGCAGTACTTTAAGGGATCTGCTGACATCTACAAACCTTCAAGCAAGCCAAAAGGGAGAAGAAAAAAGGAATAAATAAACAAATCCCCTCATCTTATTCCCATCTTATTTCTGCACTCAATTTACCACACTCATATTGAGGACGGGAGGTAAGAAAACTGCCAAGTTGTCAGAACAGGTGCCAATTCCAACTTGCTTTTTGCATCTGCTCAAAGCCCACTTTGAGCCAGTTAATTTTCCCAAAGTCACCCAGACATCTTATGTTTACACGTGTAAAGCAACACCAGCCGTTTGATCCTATTCTATTTTCTAATACAACAAATAGTCTCAACACTGTGTTCACATACAAGGATCTCTCCTTTTGGATCTCCATGCATGTGCAGGAAACAAAATGTTTTATTCACCCAATTTCCTTCATCATGATTACTAAAGGACTTTTTTCGTCCTTTCTGTATTCTTTTACTAATAAGTTGGCCAATTAATGAGCACATTTGTTTCTTTCCAATTAAAAAAAACAGCACCAGCAAGCGGGGAAACGTGCAGGGAGGGAGGTTTGACGGCGTGAAGTGGGTAAAAGCTGTGAGGAGACTCAAAGACACGCTCTGTGAGCAAGAACAACGATTAAGAGATTTTGGGGGTCAATATGTATTCTGCAAACATAATTATACTCTCATCCAAAGCCACAAATGATAGTAATTATCCTGAATTACAATAAGAGAGAAGAAGCTTCTGAAAAAGAGCACAAGAGAGCCGAGTTACCTTTCGAAGCCAAAAATATCAAAGACTGGACATGGTTAAGAACATGTATAAAAAGACCTCATGTTCGTGATCCAGTGCCAGTATCATGCTGTGTGTTGTTCAAAACAAACATGGCATCATAGAAGAACCACAAAGCAAATTAATCTCTTCCCCCTTTTGGGTGCTGCTCTGATACATATTTGATAAACTAGTCCTTTAATCAGTAAAACGCTGGTGCCGTTTCTTTGCCTGTTGGCGTGGGAGTCACTACTATCATACAGTCTTCTTGTGCGTTAGATCCCAGGGTGCTGTGGCACTAATGCTTCAGACAGCCATGTATATGGATGGTCACATCGCTGCAGGCTAGAATACATTACAGACAACTTTCAGTGTCTCAGTGGACAGCTGGGAACCGCGAGACAAGCAAGCAGGAATGAATACCGACATACAAATATATTCCCTCAAATGAAGCTTGAATCTTTTAAAACACACACACACACACACACACACACACACACACACACACACACACACACACACCACACACATCCAGTTTAAGTTGGAGACACACGTACATCTCCCCCATGTTCACAAAATACGGACACAGACACTGAAGTTGTTTTATATTTAAAAATAATTACAAATAAAATGACTGCACAGTGCACCGTTTTCTTGCATGAACAATACAATATTAACAGTATAAACACCTCGGCATAATAAAAACACCATTACATTGCTTGAGGAAATAAATAATTTATTTTGCTCCATTCAAAGAAATATGGTTGAAACAAAACTGAAACGTTATGTTATTACGATGTCATCAGTGATAGCTATCTATCCTGAGCTCCTACTAATGCTATGACTCAGCGAGTTGGCTGAAAAGCTTTTTACATTTTATTGGCCATCTCATTTTAAAACGAGAAATCTACATGAGGGGACTTAAATCTGTAATTGAAGCCTACATACAATATTCAGTAGTTACATCTTCACCAGCTGTTCCACATGTATTTCCATGCAGAATTCATTGAGTAGCATTGTTTATGTATTTCAGGGTGAAGACAATTCGTCCCAGTAGAATAGTAAATAATGTTTCTATCATAACCAAGGGTTATGATGAACACCATCTCATCCATTCCTTGCACTTCCACTTGTAATTTTTGGTTCTGGAGAGATTTTAAAAAAAAAACTGGAGATACAGAGTACTGTTTTTATTGGAGTACCATGCACACTGGCAAGTGAAAAAATCGAAAAGCTCAACAGGCCTGGTGCGCCTAGTTACGGTTTCTAAGCTCTGATTAGACAATCAATGTTGGGGGAAAGGGTTTTGCAAGCGGCCAATTGGTTGTCGCAGGCTTTTGTCTGGTGCTGTACCTTACTGGGGGGTTTGGGACTTTAAGTCCAGCTATGTGCATAAACACACAGACTCAGACACCAAGGACAAAGTGGTTTCATAACTGTATTCATTACTAATTCAACAGTCAACTTCTGTGGGACTGACTGTTGTATGTACTGTACAAACATTGACAAAAGGCTGGCAGAGGGCACAAGAGAGAGGCCATAAGAGGGCTGCGCATGGAAACATGCAAATGAATGCTCAAAAATCACAAACACACTTATTACCTACCTTTCTCTTTCTCATTCTGTGAGTGTAGGCATGTTCAGGGTTATATTCAAGCAAATGACATCTACTTCATTAAAATGAAAGCATGTAATACCTTATTTTCCATTCATTTTCCACAGTTTGGGGTAATTGCACGGCCACAAGGCTTTGTGCGACAATTTCAAGCAGTCGTTCATGTGTTGCGCTTTGAAATGTTATGTTCCAGAAGTGTTAAGGAAAATAGTCTCACGCAGAGAGAGGAAGAAAAAAAAAGGTTGGTTTTGACACAGGAGCTCATGCTTGTTGTGGCAACCCTTTAGAGGTACCATCTGCCTCATTCAAAGCTCAACAGATTACAGGGCTTTCCATATGAAAACCTGAACTACTTTCAGCATGTGTGTGTTTTGTGTGTGTTTTGTGTGCGTGTGTGTGCGTGCGCCCACATGCATCCTTCCACAACACACATAAACTTCCATTATCATCAGCCCGTCTTAGCTTCAACCCAGCCGAGTGTGAGCAGGCATGTCAGGGTTGCATGACGTAAACATGGCGAGTGGACAAAGATACACAGCTGAGCGCAACCTTCCCTTTAGTTTAGTGAACCCGGCTCGGTGATTGGCAAAGGGTTAGTTTCGAGGGATAGGCTGGTTAATTAGTTAATTAGCTCTAGCAACTTCCTAATGAGATGCCTACACTGCTTCACCCTTGATCGGAGGAGGAGAGCTGGAGTTGCACTCGTGGAACACACACACGTATACTGTACATAAATTTGTTAATATGCTAAAGTGGGGAAATGTGTGAAAGTACACACACACACACACACACACACACACACACACACACACACACCACTTGGAGAACCATGGAAGGTTTTCAATTAATGGGCCAGGTGTTGTAACAGGTTGAGAATGAAAGTGTGTGTAGGTGTTCAAGACCAGATTTTTTAAGCTCTTAAATTTGCAGCTTGGCTTAAAGTAATCTAACAGGAACTTATTTGCATACTTACGTGCATGCATACTTATGAGTGTGTGAAGAAATAAATAAAAAATGTGTTTACCTCTTTCTCTTTCTGTGTGTGTGTGTGTGTGTCTGTGGGTGTTTGGGGCTAATGAGAGTATAGCCTTGTCTTGGTGTGGAACATACCAGGTGGAGAAAAAGAGGGGGAAGGGGCATGGCTTGGAAAGTGGCCAAGCCGAGAGGTGGCCTGACTGGGGAGGGAGAGAGGCAGGAAGCATGGCTCTCTCTCTGTGTATGGGGGCGGGGTGTGGAGCAAAGAGGAGATGGAGCAGGTGTAGCCTGGCTCTCACACTGCTCGCAGCATCTGTTACTGGGCCAGTGAGTTACTACGGCCAGACTGTGTTTGGGGCATGTGTGTGTGTGTGTGTGTGTGTGTGTGTGTGTGTGTGTGAAGAGAAGAGTGAACTGCACGGATGAGTGAACTCTATTTCTCTCACTACTCTCCTCGCTTTTCCTTTGCCCAAATCCCTCGGCCCTGTGGTGTCTCATTTTGTTATGTGTGTGTACATGCTCTGTGTGTGTGCTCATGTCAGGTGTCCTATCGCCTCTGACATTATCATGCTCTTCTTCCTGTCAATCACAGGTGCCCCAGCCAACCATGTGGTCAACACCAGGCAGTCCCGTCCTTGACTTAACGCCCTCTGCAATGCAAATGACTATTATTACCATTCATATTTCCTGTGTGTCTTTCTGACACACACACACACACACACACACACACACACACACACACACACACACACACAACACACACACACACACATACTGTATGTATGTATGTATATATAAATATATGTACAGTATACACATACATATACACATATATAGTACAGGCCAAAAGTTTAGACACACCTCATTCAATGTGTTTATTTTATTTTCATAACTATTTACATTGTAGATTCTCACTGAAGGCATCAAAACTATTAATAAACACATATGGAATTATGTACTGTAAAAAAGTGTGAAATAACTGAAAATGTGTCTTATATTCTAGTTTCTTCAAAGTAGCACCCTTTTCTCTGATTACTGCTTCGCACACTCTTGGCATTCTCTTGATGAGCTTCAAGAGGTAGTCACCTGAAATGGTTTCCCAACAGTCTTGAAGGACTTCCCAGAGATGCTTAGCACTTGTTGGCCCTTTTGCCTTCACTCGGCAGTCCAGCTCACCCCAAACCATCTCAATTGGGTTCAGGTCTGGTGACTGTGGAGGCGCAGCACTTCCTTCATGGTCAAATAGCCCTTACACAGCCTGGAGGTGTATTTGGGGTCATTGTCCTGTTAAAAACAAATGATGGTCCAACTAAACGCAAACCGGATGGGATGTCATGCCGCTGCAGGATGCTGTGGTAGCCATGATGGTTCAGTATGCCTTTAATTTTGAATAAATCCCCAACAGTGTCACCAGTAAAGCACCCCCACACCATCACACCTCCTCTTCCATGCTTCACAGTGGGAACCAGGCATGTAGAATCCATCTGGTCACCTTTTCTTCGTTGCACAAAGACACAGAGGTTGGAACCAGAGATCTCATGATGATTTGGATTCATCAGACCAAAGCCCAGATTTCCACTGGTCTAATGTCCATTCCTTGTGTTTCTTGGCCCAAACAAATCTCTTCTGCTTGTTGCCTCTCCTTAGCAGTGGTTTCCTAGCTGCTATTTGACCATGAATGCCTGATTCACGCAGTCTCCTCTTAACAGTTGTTCTAGAGATGTGTCTGCTGCTGGAACTCTGTGTGGTATTCATCTCGTCTCTAATCTGAGTTGCTGTTAACTTGCCATTTCTGAGGCTGGTGACTCGGGTGAACTTATTCTCAGCAGCAGAGGTGACTCTTGGTCTTCCTTTCCTGGGCCGGTCCTCATGTGAGCCAGTTTTGTTGTAGCGTTTGATGTTGTTTTGCAACTGCACTTGGGGACACATTCAAAGTTTTCGCAATTTTCCGGGCTGACTGAGCGTCATTTCTTAAAGTAATGATTGCCTACTGTGTAGTAACCTGATTTCTGCACAACACAATTGATGGTCCCAACCCCATTAAAAAGGCAAGACATTCCACTAATTAACCCTGACAAGGCCCACCTGTGAAGTGAAAACCGTTTCAGGTGACTACCTCATGAAGCTTATTGAGAGAACACCAAGGGTTTGCAGCGCTATCAAAAAAGCAAAGGGTTAAGAGTTATTTCACACTTTTTTGTTAAGTACATAATTCCACATGTGTTCATTCATAGTTTTGATGCCTTCAGTGAGAATCTACAATGTAAATAGTCATGAAAATAAAGAGAACGCATTCAATGAAAAGGTGTGTCTAAACTTTTGGCCTGTCCACTGTTGCCAAGACTTCTCAATTTAGTTGCCTTCTTAACAGTTCTTCACATCAGGAGCTGCCTTTAGGGCTAAAATAATTGGGTGGCAGCTCTTACCGTTACCATAATTTAATCTTAAGGAAAAAATGTCATCACTGTATGCATTTTGTGCTCAAAATCAGGCCAGCTCTGCAGAGCTTAGTGAATATGTGATATTCAACAGGCAGAAAGGTAGAAACCCCCTGCAGCGGAGACAAAGACACTGACAGCAGCCTCAGCAGACTAGGATGTAATGAAGCTACACAATGAGGTCCTTTTCCAGGGAGAGGCATGGAAAAAATCTCTCAATATACTCAACTGGCAAACGCCTTGCCTGCCGCTCCTTTTCTCCTTAACACATAACCAACAGGTGACAGCCTCAACTTCACACCGTGTCTCTCAGGTTTATTAACAATCGTTCGGGGAAATGCAGAAATCACTGAAACAGCTGACGTTAAAGAATTACCAGGAAGGTTGAAGCAATGTGAATACAGTAAAACATGTAAATACTTCCATGTAAAATACTATAAGTACTATTAACTGAAGACATCTAATTGTGTCAAAGTGTTCAGTGGCAGATTCATCTTAGAACATGTGTATGTAAGCCGCATGAGTTTGCATTAGTGCAATGCACACATATTTCTGCATGACTAAACTTCCAGAGAAAAGCACACACCCAGAGATCCTACAGTGCAGAGGAATATTAAACACATAGCATTGTTGCATCCTGATGCCATGTGTTGTTTATTATGCATGCGTGCTGACTGCATGCAAAGACATTTGCAGGAGTTTTAGTGCGCAGACACAAACATCACATCGTGTCACAGACGTTAACTGCTTTTCTTCGCTGAATATTATGTGTACACTTACTAACAACCTGTCTTCATAAGTGTCAATCTGAATGAAAAGATGCATGGGATGCTATGTATAGGCTCCCCAAACAACCCTTACCATCCCCCAAGGGAGAACTAAGTCTCCCATTAAGCCCGGTAGCGTTGCACGATGATTCAAGCTGCTGTCATCCCTCCATAATGATGATCCATCCCTGGCTATTACCAGCCCATGGTTCCTCACTTACAAAGCTGATTGTTTGACATGTGAAACATACATCAGCATAATCTGCCCTATAACTCAGTTTTTAAAAGAGTGCCCACAGCAAATCAGAGGGGGGGGGATGAGCAACAAACAGGAGAAGAGATAAAAGTAACAAAGGGAGAGGATGTGAGAGTTTTTTGAGAAAGACGATTAATGGTAATGGTAATGATAAACAAGGGATATGTTTTTGAAAGAACCAAACTGGAACTTTTAATTTATTTCCCTCTCATGATGTCAGCCACATCATCTTTAATACACTGGACATAACATTGGTAGCCGTCTATTCCATTATGATTACATGTTTGTATTCATCCATTACTGGGCGAATACTTTCCTGGGAGCAATACAGGCCAATACTACTATTGCAGTATACATAACAGTATATAAGTTTAGATTCCTGAAGGTGTGACAGTATAGGAGGAGAGAGTGGGAAAATAACGGAGCAGATAATAGAGGAAGGCAAGAAAGTAGTCGGCATGGCAGGTGAGAGAGTATCAAGGCCACGGACAAACAGAGGTGAAATGATATCTGGGGAGCGATGAGAGGGAAGCTGTGAGAGCTGTCTGAATGCACGTCTGGGGCTGTGTCCATGTGTGTGTCGGTGTAGGAAGGCGTCTGTGTGCATCTCACCTGCCCATAGGGATGTGTGTCAGTCTGTGTGTGTGTGTGTGTGTGTGTGTGTGTGTGCAGGCCAGCTGAGGTGCTAATCCCCTCTCAGAAAATAGTGGACCTGTCCTGTCCTCTTTCTCAAAGTCACACACTCTATACCTCCCAACACACACACACACTGAAGACACCACAGTCCTCTTTTCTCTCCCCTAGCATAGAGTCAAGAGGACTTTGCTCATCAATTCTGCCGGAGGTTGCTATGGAGACTGAGAAAAGTGTGTGTGTGCAAGTGTTTGGGAAAGGTGTTCACCCAGTATGTGTCTTAATATCTTCTCTGTCCTGTCACACCGCTGGCTTTTTGTGGGACCACACATACGCACACATACCCACACACACACACACACACACACACACACACACACACACACACACACACACACACACACACGCACGCACACACACACACACGCGCACAACCCCCTGCCAAAGTATTGAGCAGGCATTTTTCCTCCACACTCCCTGAATACTAAAGTTTTACACAGTAATAAAGTGTGAGAGAGGCAGAACCATCTTAAGGAGGATTCGTCCTGAGTGTGTGTTCAATGCATGCACAAGATGCTGTATCTGCTACATGCGTGTGTGCAAAGAGCAGTCCAGTGCTCTAGATGAATGTCTGCTTCAGTGCACACTCAAAAGCAGCTCTGCAGGTTTTATTTTTAGCATCACAGGCAAATGCAGCCCCTCCCCCATCCCCCTGCTCTCTGCCCTATCTCATCTCTCTCCTACTGTCACTTCTCTCAAAATCTCTCAACCGACTGTGTGTGCGTGCCGTGGCCACAGCGTGCGTGCACACACAGAGCTCATTCTGCAGACAGTATGTCGACATAAAGTGTTGCAGCTCCAAAAAATGCTCCAAGCTTTGTAGTGCGCCGTTCCACCTCTCTGCTCTCATCATCTTTGTTAATGTCTGAACGAATGCATAGTCTCGCTTTCATCTCCCTCTCTTATGCTCTTGTTCTTCTTTCCGTGGGGGTATTAATAGCTCATTGGGGTGGAGGTGATGCATGTACTGTAAGCATGTCTGTTGCTAAGGCAGCCAAGGCAAGGTCAAGTGCTCAGTGACCCAGCGAAGCTTTTCATTACATACTTAACTCTGCAGAACTGCCTGCAGAGAAGTTGCTGGAGACCGCGTGTTGCTTCTTCTTCTTCTTCTTCTTCTTCTTCTTCTTCTTCTTCTTCTTCTTCTTCTTCTTCTTCTTCCCCACTGCCACTTGAGCTATGTCTGCTGCTGGAGAAACACGTCTGCCTGGGTGCAGACAGGTACATTCCATATTAGCATATGGATAGAGTCAGGCGTGTTCCGCTATGTGAAAGATTCCGCGCTGGTTAGTATTTGCTTAGCACTTGCAGGGCTGGAGAGGCGGCTGTTAAATAAGGGTGGAGTCAGTGGAGACTGAGAGAGAAAAGATCACGTCTTTCACTCAGCCAGATGGGTAAAATAAATCATTGAGAAGGTTGATTTCTCTTCCCCAACCTCTATCACTGCCATTCCAGTCTTTCTGAGCTTGATTTCTTTTAAGTTTTTCTTAAATGCTCTGATATAAGGAAAATGAAAGGATGCATACACGGAAGGAGAAGGCAAGCAGAGAAATTATAATCAGTTCACATATTAAATATACTGAACATAACCCCAAAACTGTGAGTCCTAAATATTGATTTACAACTAATTAGAGACAGGATTTAAGGAGGTATTTGTACCACAGGATACAAAGTAACTCTGCTGTTTGTGGAGTTTTCAGTCCCATATTATCCTCATTTTCAGGTTTATACTTGTATTTTGGGTTTCTACTAGAACATGTTTACGTCGGTCTGTCTGAATATACCTGTATACCTTCACTTTGCTTTTCATTATACTTCATATCTTTTCTCCTGCAACTTCCACGAGCAAAATGAAAAAGAATAGGAGGTGATGGAGGTGATGATGTCATTTCCGCGGTAGTGGCACATGACTGCGGTATTGCGGTAATGGTCCAAGTCCTATCTGTGGATGGAGCGTTTTGATACTTTTTCAGTATATCTATGGTACTTCAACCTGCTTTATAATCACAAACATTATGGAAATCTCACTTTTTGCAACATGGGACAGTTAACAAAAGTGAGAAGATGCTCCAACTGGAATAACGGTGGTCTTAACCCCTTCTGAACAAAACTGCTGTGCGAAGCAATTTCCCTGTGGTTTACTGGTTAGACCAACTTCCCCTAAAGCAAAGGTCTGGGTTTCAAAGCCCACTTCAACCAATATGCTTCACGAAGATACTCTGCCACTTTGTTGATACAGTGGTTTTGCATTTCGAGCTTGATAATTTGCGGCTTATGAGTGCACTCAAATGTTCTTCAATAAGGTTTCCCTTTCCAGCTAAGCTAGCATTTCCGTCCATAAAGCCTCTCTTGATGGAAGAGTACGTGATTGCAGTTCTTAAATATGTTTGACAACCACATTTCATGTCCAGTGGTAGAGTACTTTGCAATTTACAATCCGATGCTTTCCAGACACAGTACGGGTAATTTATGTTTTAAAAGATCAGCTTTAAGTTTTAATTAGCTGCAGTGCATTCAAATTAACTCCAGCTATAATCATTTATATCACCAGGATTATGAAATACCCTGCTAAATTAAAAACACATGGTGATGCAAAACTTTGAAACCCTTACGGTAACTTGTGGTAGGCTTAGGTTGCTTTCACACTAGACTTGGTCTGACAGTCCGGTTCGGTTCGGTTGGGCTGGTGTGAAAGCACATCTGAACTCTGGTGCAGATCAAACAGACAAAGTCTGCATGGTGTGTTTGAAAACGGGGGTCTCCGTTCGCTTCCAAGTGAACTAAAGGTCAGTACACTTTATGTGAGAATGCCGTCCGATCCAAATACAGGAAGTAAACCAAAAACAGAACATTTACTAGTCTGCAATTTCAACCTTGCACCCAATTTACTGACTTATATATAATTTAAAGGATGATAACTTTTAGATCCATAAACTGTTTTGAGCACACATCGCTGGTCATCTGTGTGACATCATCATCATCATCTTTTCCTTCACTCCTTGTCTTGTCTGCTGCTCACATTGTTCGCCTAAAGCAGAACAAGCAAACCCAAGACGTTATAAATTTGGTGTAGCTCCATTATTTCTGTAAGAAGTGCCGGCGAGTTTCCGATATTCTGTCCAATGGACCAGCAACCGTTTCTACCATGTGATGTGTACAGTGTTTGTGCGTTTGACCAAGTGCGGTGTGAAAGCGCCCACTTCCGACTGAAACTGCAAAACACCACAACAATCAACTTACAAAACAGCTATGGCATCCAATATGTGCATATGTGCAGGAGAGGGTCTGACCCTTGATAGATTGAAGATAATTTCATGCACAGATACCCATTTCTGTCTGTCCAGTATCGAGTTTGCATTTCACCACATCTAGATCCTGTATCAATAATTCCTGCATTGGCCTTCCAAATCAGCATGTCAGATTGCTGAATCAAGAACACAAACACAGCGGCAACCCTCGCAGTGTATCCACAAAGCAGACATTGGTATGCATGAATGCACGCAGCTACACTTGCTTGATGCACACCACCTCTGAAACCCACACAAATGGGCATTTCCAGGCCCCAGGCTGGCCTTTCTGTGCATCTCTCTCTGCCAAAGTAAAATGCCATCCATCATACAGGATTAAAGCCCGACCGATATATAAAATATTTTTTAATATTAATTCATCAGAATCATTTATAATGACAAATGATTCTGATAAAGGAATATTTAAAAAAACAAAAACGGACTATCAACCATGTTATGAGCGTTGGCGTTGCATAGTTTGTCTACCAGAGGGCGATCTATAACGTCCCTGTTGGCAACACTGATTTAGTTTTTGTTAATGTGTTTTTGTTTAAAAGACTTTAAGTTTCATATCTTAAGTTTGTATTTTTATACATTTTATTTATCAGAAATTTAATATATTTTGATGTTCCTCTGTTCTGTTAATAAAACTAATTATTATCATATTATTTTAGTGAGAACTCAAATAACTACAAATAACTAATGTTAGAGAAATCTGTTTATGTTTTGTAACGTTATTATGGTTGGTTTTTTTTAAATGTATATCGGCCGATATATCGGCATATCGGATTTTTAAATAACCAAATATTCGTATCGGCCTTAAAAATCCTTTATCGGTCGGGCTCTGTATAGGATGCATTGTGCGAAAGATTACGCACATTTCTCCCAATCATGGCCAAATTGCAATAGCTGTGGCGTTCGCTTGGCACATAGCTGACAGAAATCTCCCTCTCAATTTGCTTTCTCCTTGACTCAAAGATTGTGATGAGTCTCACAGATAGGGAGCTGAGAGAAGATAATGTAAGAGATGCCACCAGACTAGCAAACAGAGACACATGTAAAGATATTGGGAAGAAATGTACAAATTCACAGGAGATAAATAATAATAATAATAATAATAATAGGAATCACCTGAGAGAATGTAATACTTCACCATTAATTCTTTTCTTAATTGAATCAATTTCAGTAAAAAATTACTTGAGTAGTTGCTCATACTTCTGACTCATTTTTGTTAGTAATCCACTCACTTGGATTCCCTCTGATCAGGATTATTTTTGTCCATCTAAAGGTCTACATACTGGGCTCAATCTGGGGAGAAAAGACTCAAATGGATCAGATTATCAACAGATCTGATAATAAACCAAAGAAATTCACAAAAACTATGCAGCCACTTTGACGGCATAAAATGGAAAATTCCTGTTTACTACAACTTGGATTTTATTTTTGTAATTCATAGCTCCGGAAAACTAATTTGAAGGGAGAAAAATGGCACTTATAATTTCCTCACTGCACAGGAAAACTGTGAGCGTGTTTTCTATTCCACATAAATGGCTCAAATGTTGTGTTATCAGATCTGAGTAATTAACATGGTGGGAACAATGTTATTTGTAAAGATAGAAATGATCAACAGCTACAAAAATGAGACAACAAAAGATTGTTTAACTCCACTGCTCAGTACTAGAAAATAAAAAGCAAAGAAAGACAATCCTGTCACCCACTGGTTTCCTGGCAGCTTCATGGATCTCTGATAATAGTTATATTTGAGATTATACTTCAGAATTGAAACACTTTAGGTAATTGCAGGCAAATGAAAATCTGTCGTCATTGTAAAGACTGTGTAAGTGCTCTGAAAAACAGCACAGAAACAAACAAAAAATAAGTAACAAAACAAATCAAATGTGACGCAGCCAATTTTCAAACAGCTTCCAACAGCCCACTCTCTCTTATATGTTAAATATCTAATGCACTTAGTTTCCTTTAGTTAGCACCTGCCTCCTTAGAGGCATGTTCCTCCTCTCTGAGCTAAATTACGTGGTCTCAATGGAGCGAGACAGAGTGCGGTGAGTAACAAAGAGAAGAAGTCAAGTGTATTTTCAGGAAAAGGATGATGAGCCCAGGCCAGAGAGCTGAGGTGACAGATTTTTCTCAAACCTGGCTACAGCAGAATCTCACAGCGACCTGCACAGACAGGATACTGTATACTTACTGCACTTGGCATGTAAAGCCACCTTCACTACTTTCCAAATCACTCACCTTCACTGTGCTGTGTCTGGTAGCAACAGCTCAAAAGTGCATCACAACCGTGTCTTCCCCTACCTAAAAAGACTCTGTAAAGGCATTTTCCTTTTTACAGCCCTTGCTCTTTGTGGAATGAATTATACAGCTGCGAAATAGACATCTAGAAGTTGGAGGCGCCGGGCGATGGCCCGCAGTTAAAATGAAGAATTGTGAGCTACATTTGTGTGTCTGTAAAAATGCCAGATCGGTATCTGATTTGCATGCTTGTTCCCATCTCTGCATTCTCTCTCAAAACAGCCATTTCCAGAGAGTTACTGGCAAAGTGTACGTGGAGATTGTCAGCAGGACTTAGTGCCTAAATAAATGATGGTGGTGGTGAGAAAGTCAAAGGTGGTGCAAGACTATAAATCTATTTCAAGTATAAAGATTGGGAATGTTTGCCTGTTGACCTGGCTGCTAAAATAGAAAGAAAAACAGAGCTCTTGCTACGTGTAACAAGTAAATACTGATATTTTGTGACCGTCATCTAATTCAATTTAACAATGCAGTACAGTACATGACAAGGTATTAGAGGACTATGGGTAAATATTTATGCCACAAGCTTGTAAAAAGTAATTATTAGAGTAATGAAAAAACAATATTGCGTTTTAGTTTTCCAGAGATGTGGAGAAAAGTGACATAATTTGGGATTTTCCTTGCCTTAACTAAGGACTTGACATGACATAACCTATGACTTGACATCACATGCCCCCCAAAAAATAACTCGAGACTTGCTTGAGGCTTGGACCAAATGACTTAGACTTACTTGGGACTTGAACAAAGATGTCTTGGTCACAACACTCGTTTTTCACTCATACAAATGTAATTATTCTTATCTGTGAGCATTATAGACAAAAGTTGGTTTTCAATTATAATCCAGATAAAGATGATAGGAGTTTATCCACACAATCCAAATTGAATGCTCCTTTTAAAAGTTCCAATATGTAATACTGACAACTAGCGTTTAAATTGGTTACTGCAGTCCAAATTCTAAATACTGGAGAGAGCCATGCTATATTCGGAAAAAGGTCTTAATTGGAATATCCAACCGGAATATTCTATTTACATGACACGTATCAACATTTGGAATATTGCCATTTTATAATAATAATGGAATATTGTTGTGTGTGTAAACATACTTAATCACATCCTCAGAGTGTTTGGACTGGAATAATCAACAAAGGAAATCAATAAGAAAATGAGCGCCCATGATCAACGCCTGGGCTGTCATTAGAGTGATGATTTCTATTGATGTCATCACAGACTTACTCAACAAGAGTCTGCTTCTGGGAGAAATCCACTTCAATGTGTGCGCAAATGAGCGTTTTGTGTTTGGTTAGATGGGCGGAGAGCGAAAACATGAAACAGGAAAGTCAAAATTCTAAAAACGGTGTGTGTGTGTGTGTGTGTGTGTGTGTGTGTGTGTGCGTGTGTGTGTTTGTGTGTATGTGTGTGCGTGTGTCTGAGCAACTTTATTAACATAGTTAAGATATATAGGTCACTTACCGAGGACACCGAGCCGGTAGTTCATGGTCACCACGATCACGTTGCCGTAGGCAGCCAAGACGCTGGCATCAAACATGTTTCCGGTGCCCTCCATGTAGGAGCCTCCATGAATAAACAGCATCACCGGCTTCTTCCTGCGGTCACGGATATCTACACACACACACACACACACACACACACACACACACACACGAATAAGCAGGGAATAGAGTGCAAAAAGAAAAGTCTTTAAGGATCTCATATTCTCTCTGATGACATATTGTGTTGGGCCGTAATAAACTGAGCGAACGTTCACACACAGTCCCATATTTTAGGGCCTAAGAACGGCTCTGTTTCCCTGCAGCTGGTTGTCAGCTTTTAAAAATGAGCTTGAGGTTGTGCAGACTTCAGGCACTGATTCCAGCAACAGGCAATAAGGATAGACAACGCAACAGGAATCTAATCAAATGTTTCCTGGTGATTAAAGCAATAATGCTAGAAGAAATTCACTGGGTAGTGTAGCATATTAGCGCTAACCTGTGTATCACTGTCCCTGACAGTCAGCCGTTACTGTAGTTACGCTGAATCCCAGGTTGACCAACACTGATGCCATCCTAAGTACGGAACACAAGGAAAGCATGTGCAGTGGATTCCATCCAAGTGCAAGCTTATTTACTAAATTAAAGCAGGAAAAGGACGGCATACAGTGGTAATTAATGAAACTCAGAATGTACAAATGTGGGCACAAAAGAGCTCTTTTCCTGCAAGTGTTGGTGTCAAAGCTCAGCCCCAAAGAGCTCTGGTCTGCAAAGTAAAAGTTGTTTCAACACTGTGTAAAAGAGGCACTTAGGGACGACAGAGAAAACACACTGAAAGCAACTGGGCAGCGCAATTTACAGGTTAAAGGCCCCATGACATTGTGCTCTTTGGATGCATTTATATAGACCTTAGTGGTCCCTTAATACCATATCTGAAGTCTCTTTCCCAAAATTCAACTTTGGTGCAGAATTAAAGCCACTAGAGCCAGTACCACAATGAGCTTGGACACAGTCTGTAGCTTTTAAGTAGGGGGGGGGGTGTGTGGCCTTAACCAACTGCCACTGTGCTCGTCGATGTCTCTCTCTCATGAGTGGGCCAAATTCTCTGGGCAGGCAAAGCAGCCCCTATATAAATATTAATATAAATATAAATATTGCCCCTTATGACCTCATAAGGGGCAATATTTCAGATTGGCCAATCTCAGCTTTCATTTTCTCAAAGGCAGAGCAGGATACCCAGGGCTCGGTTTACACCTACCCTATTTCTAGCCACTGGGGGGCCATATGTAGGCTGGGGGAACTCATATTTATGTTAAAAAACCTGATAAAGTGGAGTTTTCATGCCATGGGACCTTTAAAAAAATAAATAAAAGCACCAGTATGACATGTGGGAGCCATATTAAAGCCAAGCTTGCAAGGAGAAAAGCCAATGTCTGATGCTGTTCTGTGTGCAGCCAACAGATACTATAAGGCCACTGGCTCCTAATACATCATGTCTGCTATGAATTTCCATAATTTCCTCATTTTATTTTGCACATTGGAACTCGGAACTTCCATAAATGCAAATCACAAATTGCCCGGAGCTGCAGGGACAGTTATATCAACCTATTTCCTGTGGGGAATCTTTACAAAACACTGTGTTCTTGGATCCTATCTTTTTGGGGTTGCACTGACACAAACTGTTTTGTGGATCCTGCCTTGAGGTTAAAAAATGGAAAGATAACTGAAAAGTTCCTTGTAATTTCTATTATTGGAAAACACAACAAAGTTTAGGTTTAGGGTTGGTTCTTGTGAAATACAGACTTCTAATCTCTGTGACAAATACGCAATCCAAAAGAGCACTTTTTAGATTATTTTTCTTTAAATAATTTCACTTTTTTGTTAACATAATGGAGTTATTCTGCTTTGTAGATAGATTTTATTCATGCATTTTGTCTTGAACATGATCAAAAAGAGTCAAATCACTTCAGAATTACACTTCAATTGTTAACTTACTTAAAAAAATAAACTGAAGATCCTATCAACAACCCTGTGAAAAGGAATTTCTTGAGGGAGCTGAAAGAGTTCAAAATTGCTGCTCATTAAAAACTATGATGAAATTATGATACAGTCTAGCATTATCCTTTCAAAATGCATGTATTTCAATGTCAGATGCTTGAACATAAGGTGGTACTACAGCGCTGTGTGCATGCAGCACGGTCCCTGATGGGCCCTCGTTGGCCTTTGAACCAGTCTCCCAGCTGACGGAGAGCAACGATACTCCTGCCTGCCAGGAGCCTACGGTAGCATATGGCACACAAGACTTAAAACTGTGGCACAGTGACAGCCCCTGTTGGCTTCTGTGTGTGAGTAGGCCTGGGGATATGAAAGAGCAGTAGTGCAGAACAACCACATAAATAACCACTACAGCATCTGTTAGAAAAGAAGAGAGATGGAGGGCTCCCTGTGAATCCTGCTTTTACACACACACACACACACACACACACACACACACACACACACACACACACACACACACACACCCTAAAACAGTGTACTTTGGAGTACTTCAGATTGTTTTTATGCATCACTCCAAAAATTCTAACCATTTGAAATGTATGCTAGCATTTAAGTGTTTTTCAGTAGCCTGAAAGGTGCAGCACTTTATGGTACCTCATCATAGGTTTTAGTTTACTTTTTTCATTTTTTCAAGAAATACTCAACCAATGAATTGATTATCCATACAGTTGGCGATTAATTTAACAGTGGACAACTAATCGATTCATCTTTGAAGCTCTAGTTTAAAATTACCAAAAACATGACTGAGAGGTTTACTGTCACTTTGCTTGTTGGATTTAAAATTATTCTACTCAATGGTGGAGAGTAAATATTCACGGGTGTAATGTACTTAAGTACAACTTTAAAGAAACTTTACCTACAGTGTTAAGTTGCTGCCACTGTCTACCTATTGCTGCTGCTTCACAATAAAAGCCTTTCACATGTAACAGTGTTTTTCCACTGTGGCATTGCAATTACTTAGGTACGATGATCCGAATGCCACCACTGATATAATTAAGCTCTGCACAAATAAAGACGGAATTACAATTGACAAGGCACGCTGACAGCCTGACAGTCCTTGTACATCTTTATAGGTTATAGTTTTTTCTATCAAAAATATTTTGCGCTGTTCAGGGGTTACTTGGCTGAACAAAACCACTACATTTACAGATACACTGGAGTCTCACAAACACAGTCACACTTAATAGACAGCTAACGTCAAAACTGGTGCATCAGTCAGGCAGACACACACTCACACTGGGGGAGAGCAAAATTTACAGGCAGCTGCAATGGAGAGTCGCTATGGCAACTGCTTCACTTTGACTTGCTTCCGCCTCTCTTCTCTCAGTCTCTCCCTACATGAGCCACTCTCACGTGGACAAAGTCTCATTGACTGTTGCTGTGGCAACTTATTGCTCTCGTGCATCTCTCAACTCTGTGATGCCCTTCGCCACATCTCTACCTGAATCTCTTTCCATTACTGGCAGATTCCCACACACACCTCTCGACAATAGGAGATGAAGACTGACAGCCAATGGCATCATGGGAGACAGAATGTAGATGCGCATAAAACACACACAGAATTTATTTATGTCCACAAGAAGAAAATGGTACAGGTACACAGATATTACAGATGCAGTACAACAATATGCCAACTCATGGACCAGTGACATGCAGCAGGTCTTCACAATATCACACACACGGCTTGCTGTCACAGTTGACCTGTAGACTGTGTCCATGGATTAGTTACAGGGCCAATCGTTGTGGCACAGTGACAGAGGCCCTCGGGGGCCTCTCTCTCTCTCTCTCCCTCCCTCCCTCTCCCTCTCTACAACAAAAGTTTATCATTTAATGTGTGTGTTCAGGTTTCCAGCATCATGGGCCATTCACATTGTGCGCGCCATGCGCTGCGCTCAGCAGTAGGTTACGTCCTATTTCCAAAATATATTTGTTGTGCTTGCCGTTGTGCTCAGCGCAAAATAGGAAAGAGTTTCTACAGAGTTACTACAGATGTGTAGTACATGCGACATTGTGTAAGATACACAGCGATTCCAGTAGTGATTTGGTGGCAAAGATATTTCTGTCTTTGAACAAAAGGAAAGCCTTGGTACTTGCCATGGTTGTGAGGATATATGGAGGAAGGCAGCAGCCAGAAGGGTGTGGGTGCACGAGACCCCTAGGTCCAGAGAACGGTTGGGGGAATTCCGGCTGGTGAAGGAGCTCCGCTTTAACTGTGACCGGTTCCAGGGGTAATTTTGACTCAGGGATAGTCTGCTGACGAGAGTCGGGCCTACGATTTCCGTGATGGGTTATGAATGGGTTTTTATTTCTAAATAAAATGTTGCATTTCAACACAATTGCATGTTTACATACATAAGTAAGTAAGAGGTCTGCAGTTATTTTAGTCGGGTATAATAAAGCTAAGCAATGAGCCTAACTTCATTAATTCATCTTCATTCATCCATACTCTGTAAACTACTTTGTTTAATGCAAAACTGGAGCATACACACTTGGAAATGGGTAGTTATTCTGTGTAAAGGCCATATACCTAACTAACTACATGTGAACTTCAATGAAAATGAACATAACTTGTGTCAATCAGTCCAAACATATTTTACATCATATAAACATCCAAATACAAATATATCCTACAGATACCTGTATGGAGCTGTCAAATCAACTTAGTATTTGGTTTTCGCAGCTCAACAACCGTACAGTTTTTCTCAGTTGCTTTGGTGCATTTCTCAGATCAGAGATGACAATAATGTGGAACTTTGTCACATAGGGAATGTGCATTGTACTATACTTACAGACTGAACTGTTAAATATGGACAACAGCACAAAGCAGTTTTACTATCTATAAACTATAATATAAACAATGGCGTAAGGACTTACTTGCTTTGGACACATTAACAAAAGCTTTCCAGCAAGATACACACTTTTGCAGGTGAGTCACTATGCGGTGCAGTTTACACCAGTTGTTTTAAGAAATGCACTCACTGTTGTGCAAATACAAATTATGATTTGACAAAAGCACCAAAGTAACCGAGTACAAATGTAACACAGTTATGATTGTATTCAGCGGAGACATGTCCATGTTGATTTCATATAGCTAAAACAAAACTGAATGATTTATATTAAGAGGCTACAATAAGCTACACATCTGGCATGCCTATTATGGTGGAAATATGCACCACAGCATAGTTTTGTGTCCAACGTCTCTGTACGACCTCAAACTTGTGTTGTACAGCTCTGGGAGATCGCTGACGGCCAAAATCAACCTCTCGCCCATGTTCTGTTTGTGGATCCACACGTATTCCGTGTTTACTTTTTTTCAGACACGTGAACGACCGTCACAGCGGCTAAGCGGCACGCCAGTTCTTGCACGTGCAACCCATTGACAATAATGGGTTTAATAGCACAGACTCTTGCGTGTACAATGTGAATGGCCCCTCAGGAGTCACATGTGGGATGAACTGCTTTTAAAGCTTACAAAAACAGCAAGCCACCTCCTTCATAGATTTCTTTAAAATATGCAGTAGTTACTTTTGTATTTTCAATTAGTTTTAATTGTATGTTATTTTTGAATTTTGGGTTGTATTTAAGTTAGTTTTAGTTTTTAGAGTGTGTTTGCCAGTTTTTTCAGAAAGGTTTAGTTTTTATAGATTTTTCTTTTTGTACGGGCCAGGTATAATGTCTCAGAAATATGTAGCTACATGTACAAAGACAAGGCATGGTTAAAGAATGGCCGTGATGTTTAATCTTTGCGCAACTTTAGTGTCCGATGTGAAGCAGGTATGACAGAGCGCCATCTCATATCAAGTCTCGTCAGTTTCTGTGCTTCAATGCCGTGAGAGTTGACAGAAATTCATGCTGTCTTCTTTTTCAGTAGTGATATATTATAGCTAAAAAACTAAACATATATTTTTATATTTTTATCCTACAGGCATAGTTTCACTTACTTGAAGGTGTTAGGTTTTATTTAGTTTTAGTTTACAAAAAAGATTTTTCACTGGTTATTTTAGTTTTAGTTAACTTACTATAATAACCCTGCAAAAATGTTATCACATCCTGAGCTCTACTGGTAGTGCCTGTGGTATATGTATGCTAGTTCTATCATTTGCTTGACATGATTGTTACTAACATGTCTACAGACCAACAGAACAGGCGCTGAATGACTACAACATATCTTGTGTACCATGTACTGTACCATGGAGACATTTTGGAGCGAGTCCAGAATATACAAGCAAAGCCTCAACAAATCCTTAACATCCTATGCTAGATTATCGGCAGATGGGAAACACTCCTGCGCAGGCATGAGCCGATGCTGGAAAGGGAAAGGCTTACTCATCGTGACATGGCAGGGCGAGCACTGATTTGTGCTGTACTACTGTTTACAGATCTTACTAAAAAGAACAGCAGAAGTATAGCAACAGGGGAAAATTAGGGCTGCACCATTTATTTCATCGTCAATTAATCTGTCAATTATTTTTTCAATTAATTTATTAGTTATTTGGTATATAAAATGTCAAGAAATGGTGAAAAATGTTGATCTGTGTTTCCCAAAGTCCACTATGATGTCTTTAAATGTCTTGTTTTGTCCACCACTTAAATATCTTCAGTTTATCCTCAGAAGAGCGAAAAAACTAGAAAATAGTCACATTTAAGAAGGTCGAATCAGAGAATTTGTACTTTCTTATTGGAATTGCAATTACTTACATTCAATGATCCGAATGCTTCTCCCACCACTGCTATAATTAAACTCTGCACAAATAAAGACGTGAATTACAACTGACAAGACAGGCTGACAGGCTGACAGTCCTGTCTCTAGAATAGCATGTCAAGAAAAACAGAAGACAAAGAAAAAACAGTGTTTGACTGAAATAAAAATGCCACTGAAAAAAATGATCAGCAAACACAAAACAACATAAAGAAAGCCAAAGCAAGATGGCAGAGAGCAGCTGAGGGCTGGTACCCTGAGGAGCTTAGCATGGCTGCTGATCCTTTCAAGCAGAACGGAGACAATGAGAAGATTAGGCCTAAACTTGTGTCAAGTGTTCCAGTTTAGCACACCACCCACCGTCTCCCTGAGAGACACCGCCCTCTAGTCTCCTGATCAGAGACGCACGCTGGTCTTCGCATCCACCGCATTATCAACTGACTGATTAATCACAGGGAATGGAGCGTGTGTCACTGTCTGATGTTGATTTGATGGGAAATGATGTTTGCCGTCGGTAAACACTGACAGAGCCAGTAGAGAGGGAGAAGGAGAGAATAATATGCATGTAAGTGGCACGACTGAACTTCAGGGTGTAACAGGAAGGATAACATATTTTTTTAAAAGCCTTGTAAAGTCTACATTCATATTTTTTTATAGATTTTTGTTTTAGGAAAATCTGAAACCAAGGATTAATCTCAAATCCATTGTGTCAACCTTGGCTTTTCTGGCAGAAAGCAGAGAGAAGGCTCTCTGTAAAGGACACAGTGTTTAAAAAGCATATATTACTTCCAAACCAAATGAGAACGCAGAGCCTGCTGAGATATCATCTTCCCATATGTTAAACTGAGCATGGAGAGATGGAAGCAGAGGGCCCTCTCTTTACAGAGAGCCATAATTAAAACGATATTGAATCACGTCAGGGTGAAACGACAACTCGAGGGGGAATAACGCAGCACACAGAGTTTTATACCTTCTCCAAATTAGCATTTTCATTTTTACCATATGATCAACTCTGTACTTTTTCTACCATTTCTATTTTTCAATTTCCTTGGTATGGATAGGCAAGGGAGAGTGTGTGTGTGTGTGTGTGTGTGTGTGTGTGTGTGTGTGTGTGTGCGCGTGCAGGCACATGTGGGTGTGAGATAAATATTGACCTTTTACGAGGAGGTTCCAAGCTGTAATAATAGGGAAATTGCTCACAGCAAATGATGAACTGTCATCTGTGTGCAAATACACAGAAACTCTTTGTACTAGTGGTCCAATTAGCAGAAAGGTTACAGGGTAGTGGAAATATTGTAATAGTGTAATGGAAGGAATACATTTCTGCATATTTTTGTATTTCTAAGACCTGTAATTTTAGTTATGATGGATTGGAATTATTGAACATTTTATATTCTGTAAGCAAGTCAAACTAATTTGTTAAGTATGTTTTTGCAATATAAATCGGGGATGATTTATATTGCAAAACATACTTTTTTACAAATATGAATAACATCCTCCTCATTAAGCCATTTACTGAAAAACTGCTTAAGTATTTCTCTTACTTAAGACCAGAACCAAACTACAACCCCCATGTTAATCATAGCTGCTGCATATTCAAAAGGAAAGTTTCATTTGTAGAAATAAAAAAAGTGGACACACCAGAACTGGAACTGTTGCATTGAAGTGTGCGGAAAAAAAGAATGCATTTTAGATTGCAAACAGGAAGAAAAAAAACAACACAAATTGTACTGTTGTCTAACTGTGTGACTGTCGGCCTGAAATGAGTGTGTGTGTGTGTGTGTGTGTGTGTGTGTCAATAGGAGGTCAATGGCAGGCTGATGTGATAGAGGGCAGCAGTGGAGACAGAGAGACACACAGGGTGATGAATGGGATGTGATGAGATGCACAGCAGCAGAGCTGGCCTACAGGCCACCAAGCAAGGCAAAAGCTTAATCGTTAGAGCACAATGGATCAAGGCAAAGGCCATACTGATTGCATCTGGGAGTGTGTGTGTGTGTGTGTGTGTGTGTGTGTGTGTGTGTGTGTGTGTGTGTGTGTGTGTGTGTGTCCATGCACTGGTATTACAAGACTTGTGAGAATCAGTTGGAATTAGGTTTTCCAAGGAAAGTAAAGGAAGGGAAAGAAAGATTTTTTACATTCCTGGCAACAATTCAATTACAATATCTGTGTGTTTTACTTATTAACACAGCAACTGATCAGTGTGTCTTTTTTCTTGCAAATTCCATGCAGCTAGGTTACCTTTAGCATCAATACGGCATAAAAATCAACTAGCAGAGATGTGAAACGTGCTTTAGAAAGATAATTTATCACAACAGACATAAGTTCTATTTATAGAACATTCGCCCAAGTATGTTTCAGTCCAACTTGCATTATTGTAGCATAAGAATGTAGTTAAAACCAAACAATCCGATATACAAAAGAAGCACCTATCCTGTAGGATATTGTTAAATTCCTCGCATTCGAAGGTGGCAGCCATCTTTCAAATGTCAGTCCCAGTGTACTGTGAGCCTCTTAAAACCCTGATTAGTTTATCTATAATTGTTTATCTATATGAAGATAAACAATTATACTGCCTCGTAAAGTTTTTTTACATTCTTAAGCTTTTTTAAGTCAACAAACAGGTCTCTTGGAACACTATCAAACCCTACAAGCACTTGTTTTGAGTTCACTGATTTCCCTTTCGCAAAGTGACATATGACATGCTGTCCAGGGGTTTATGGGATATTTCGTAGTAAGTGGAATAGATAAATTCACTAATATATACTGTATCTGTCCAGTGCAGCAAAGTGGATAGTGGCAGATTTTACCTACATCTTTTTAGAGTTTTTATGCTTGACATTGACTTACATTGGGTGTGTCAAAGGCACTGACAGTTAAACATGTGTGACCAAGGGGCTAATCGAAAGCAATGACAAGGGCTTTGTGTAAGAAAATGTTTCTGCAAAAGTCAAATTTCCTCTATCAATCTAAAGAAATACATTAAACTAGAGAGAGGCTAAATGCTCCCCCACTTCCCCACTGGTCCTAAGACCAGAGGAGACACACACACACACACACACACACACACACACACACACACACAGAAACACACACACCCCTGGCTGAGCTTATGACACTGGGGCTGTGGGAGACTGCACCGATTTTGGAGATGATCCTAGCTGCTGTACTGCTTGCACTCTGTCTACAGCAACTTCACTGCCTGCAACAGCGAGCAAACACCCACCACACAGCTCAATATGCTTCCCAAGATCAGACCAGCAACCCCTCCAGCTGAGAAATAAGCAAACAGCTTCTGTTCACAGGTATCATATGTCTACAGTATCTATCTGGTGCTATATAACAATAACCACTATTACAGTGGTTAATCTGTTACATACTGTGTTGTTATCCATACATACTGCTCAAAGTGATTCTTGCTAAGGTTTAATGACATTTCCAAACCCAGAAAAAGCAGTGAGCACCAACAAAATAGCAGACAAAAATGCTCTTTACCAAACAATTAGATGTAGTGGCCTAGTTATTATTTAATTGTTGCATTGTGCCGAGCATCTGCACCCTTCACACCTTTGTATTTTGAGCTCAGCACCTACTGCTTTAACTTTTCCTTCCCCAATTCAGACAGCAATGCTTCTTTCTTTCAGCAGATTAAGTGTGGGCGAGGTAAAAAGAAAAGAAAAAAGGAAAAGAGCACCATTAGGACTACTGGGAATAAGATTAGGTGCCCTGGCCTTTTTTTACAACAACATGCTTTGATTAGACTCAAACCCATCTCTAACAACACACAAGTATTCCTCTCTAATTTTCTCTCATTGTCCATCTATCGCTCTCTCTCTCTTTCTACCCCCTCTTCGCCTATCCCTGTTGCCACCAGCAAGTGCTCTCTCCTCTTTCTATCTCGCTTCCTGTTGCGAGCAATCTCGCATTCTTTATCTTTCACTCTTCACTCACGTCCTCCAGCAGCCGCCACCCTGGCCTCTCTCATCTTTTCCACTTGTTTGTTTTCTGCTCTTCATTTTCTCTGTGATAACTCCTCTCATTTCATCTCTCATTCTTTATCCCTCTCTCTTACTGTGAGAGTCTATTTCTCACATACAGCCTTCCAGTGGCATGGACCTGTCTTGCCATTCCTTGTTTCTCTCTCTCTCTCTAATTGTCTTCCTCCATCTTCTTCTCATCTCTCCGTCATTGTAGCACTTCCGATAAATTATCACTCTCAACCCCTCCTCTCTTCTATCTATAAATAGAGGTTGGATTAGACTGACTTTTTGTTTTGCTCACTATTAGGGAGTGGATCAATTCCACAAATTGAGTGGATGGGGAAACGGACACACACACACACACACACACACACACACACAATGACAAATAGGATACAAACACAGGCATTGTCCTTGTTTTCCCACTGCTGTCGATCTCATTCCCCTCATAACAGCCTACTTCTCTCCCATTTTCCACATCCCTTCCTTTCACCCTTAAGCCTTTTGGACTTCAGTTGACCCCTCTCTTCTTCCTCCCTTCCTCTCTTTCCATTCCCTTTTCTTTTCTCCACCCTTAATGCTCAACTGATGAAAACATTTTACCATTTTTCTGTGAGTGTCTGTTTCTTTGACTGCAGGAGACTTAACAATTACTGTGTCTTGTTTGCAGGACCATATAAACACAACCCACTTAATCAGACAAGTAAAAATATTAATTATATAATAATCAAATTAATCAATACGTGTTACAAACACACCCCATTTAAAAAATGTAAGTACAATGGGTGCATTTGTTGCCATCTGCACCTGTTGTGTTTCACATGATAAATATATATATATATAAAACTCCTTATGGCTATAAACAGTCCTTATTGCTTCAAAACTCTGTTTATCTCAAGTTTATCCTAACTCTAGAGCTTACAACTAACGTGACTTCTTAATGCTTACACACTCCTATTTCATCAGAAACTACCTAGAGATTCAATATAATACCCTAACGTGAGTGATTCTAATATTCACAGGAAAGGGTAGGGCTTGAATTAAGAGTGTCACAATGCTGTGAATACAGAGAACACGGACCTAAATGATCAGACAGGATCAGTTCAGTGATTTATTGAAAGAATGTAGACAGACAGGCAGGTACAGAGGGGCAGGCAGATTCAGGTAGACAGACAGGCAGGTACAGATCCAAGCTAAAGCGCAGAGTAACAGGAGCTCCAAAGCAAAAAACACATGGAGGAAAGAAGCAGAGCACTGTGATGGTGTGGCAGGGAATGAATGAATGGAACTGGGCCGCCTAATGAGGGAAGGAGATGCAGGTGAGATGCAGGTGGGCGGGGATTAACAGGTAACTGCAGAAATAATGAGAACAAGAGGGAAAAGGTGTGTAGATGGCAATGAAGAGGCTTTGGGAAGACGGAATGTGGCTGGAGATACATGCACATATTATACTGATATATCTAACCAACTTCTTAAAAGGTCGCCATTGTGATGTTTGCACATGTCCAAACACCTGTTGATTTCCAGGTCTTTTGTAATGTTTAAAAGTAAAGGTGGGTTTCTCTTTGGGCGTTTTTTGGGGGGCATGAGTCTTTACTTACTAGGCCTAGTTGGTTTGTGATCAACAACCACAGCAACGCACATAGCTAACCTCAAGCCATGAACTGTCGCAAACCCCAATTTAAAGGCAGATTCAGAATGCGCTGTATACATGTCCAAAGCCTACTTCTAAAACTAATAACTAATAATAGCGGCATAGCGACATCCCAAATGTCCAAATGGAAAAATGCTATATTTAGAAAAAGGCCTTATTTGGAATATCCAAACAGAATATGCTTTTAATATGTCCTGTATCTAATTCAGAAGATTGTCATATTTGGAACAATAGTGGAATATTAGTGTACATATAAACATACTCATTGTGACAAAGGGTTTCATTTCAAGTGAGCATTAGGTTCTGTTTTGTGTAAGAAGTGTGACAGTAAGGGCTTGTTAAGATGTTCATTTCCCTTTCCATGTATATTTGCTGCAGTCGGAGGAAACAATCATGGACTGGCTCTAGGTTAAACACTATTGGGTTGAATTACTTGTATCACCAATAGAGAATAGCAATATGGATTTTCATATATTGCATATGCTGCAGGTTATTTCTCTAAGGAAGGGCAATGGATGACTGTCAATAAAAGGCTCCCAAGCAATCATTTCTGTTCTGTATAGAAATGCATATGAATTACTCTCCTTTGTGTTTGCGCATTTTGCCTCCCCCCCCCCACACACCTTATTTCCCTCCTCATCTGTCCTCATGCAACCTCTCATTAATCCCAATCCACCCCCCCTTCCTTCTCTGCCTTCTCTATTTCCCTGCTCCTTTAACGATCTGGCCATTACTGGGGCTGCCGTTCCATCCCTGGTTTCACAGGGTGTGTCTGGGCGCTAATTGGGACTGAATGAGTGTGAGTGTGTGTTGCTGGGAGGCCTCATTGACACAGCCTCAGATTCAGGGGATGGCTTGTACATCCACCCTATAGGGATGTATTCTGAATGAGTTGCCACACACGCACACACACACACACACACACACTTCAACACATTTCAATATGCAAGTATCATCACATGCATGTTTGAGTTTTTGTGTGTCTATAATAAAATTGGGCTTACTTTTTTTTTAACTAGTGTGTTTTTTTGTCACCTTTTTGCCACATTAACATTTTAATATAGGAAACTGCAGACAAAAATGTGTCGAAGTTGGCTATTTCTGGCACATTTACATTCAAAATATGTATTCTTCCACTGAACAAATACACACAAACTGTATTTGACACATTTGAATGGTTCCTAAACATTAATTTCTTTGTTAGTTGTTCATGTCAAAGTCCCAGTGAAACAGAAATTGGAGTGTTGACTGCTGTTGCAGTTATATTATTGGTTGAAATTGGATATTGGACATTGGAAATTGATTTTTTTAAATTTAGTATATATGAATATACTATATATATTTTGTCATATTTGGTTAAAAAGGTGCACAAGATGATGTGGGATGTGATCGAAAATGGTTTAAAATGCATTTAATCTCAACGGTAGAAGATCACAGACACCTTTTATGGGTTTTTGGTATCTATTGAACTGTGAAGTACATTACCTTGTTGATGTAATGTATTCTTTTTCTGTTTGTGAGTGTATGAGTTCAAGCAGTAGGAGCAGAGGAACAATAAATTGGGTGTAGAGAGTCTCGGCTGTCGTATTCATTCAGACGCCAGTGTTCCCATTAGGTAATGCTGTCAGCTCTGCCACTACCCACCGCTCTCCATCTCATACATAACAATACCTCCTTAATTGGAATGCTACTCCGACAGTTACAATACAATCCAGGTGAAAACACAATATAATACAAAGTGAGAAAGAGACAACACAACCAGAAAAAGCAGTGGCTAGTCAAAGTGAGTGGAACTTGTATAACTTAAAGCAACTATGCTAAACATGGAAGAGCAATGTCGACCGCATCGGTAACAGCTTTGGCATGAAAAACTTCATACAACAAGGCCTGAACAAAAGAAACAATAATGCAAAAGATGGAATCAAGATAAATGATTCTGACTCACCCACATCTAATTTTATCAGGCTTCTGAAAACACACACCGATAGTTTAGCAAACATGTTTAGCAGCAATCTAACGTTAGCTTGCTTCTTGCTTTAGCCACGACCTATGGGAGGATAACTCCGACAGCTGTTCGCTAGATGCTAAGAAAATATGAAATAGCGTTTGTTTGTTTGCAGATGATACAACACTCATTTTAACAGCTCAGAGACTTGACTTGGACTCTAGCTCAGAGACTTGACTTGGACTCTAGCTCAGAGACATGACTTGGACTCTAGCTCAGAGACTTGACTTGGACTGTAGCTCAGAGACTTGACTTGGACTCTAGCTCAGAGACTTGACTTGGACTGTAGCTCAGAGACTTGACTTGGACTCTAGCTCAGAGACATGACTTGGACTCTAGCTCAGAGACTTGACTTGGACTCTAGCTCAGAGACATGACTTGGACTCTAGCTCAGACTTGACTTGGACTGTAGCTCAAATAACTAAATGATCACTAAATGACAGTTACATTTTAAAATGCAGTTTTCCATTGACATTTTCTTTCAACTAACAGAAAAAAATCTCTGAATGTATTTTGCAATACGTTGCAGTGTTTCACAACAGGGTTATTGCACCACTTGATATTGCGATGATGATTAAAAGAAGCACATATTGTGCAGCCCTAATTTTCAAGTTGATGCAATACCTTCAAATGTTTTCTTTCACACTGTAATATGTTCTTGTGGAATAAAAGAAAGAACTACAGTAGTGCTATCTTTCAGAATGAAACCTTTGAATCTCCTCATATTCCAAAAATGTCCAGGCCTCCACTGCCGTGTGTAAATTTTGAAACAGCTCTTTACCACATCAAGTTTTAAGATAAAGTGGAAGAGGCTGAATATTAAGAAGTGACTTAACGTCCATAGTTGTATCTCGATGAAAAGTATTCTCCATCTCTACACCACCACCTCTTCATTAACCATAATGGTGCAAATATCCTCTACATAATGTTTGCAACCATGTTTCCAATACAGCATCATGGGAATGGATAGAAGCAGACATAAATAGTAGAGAAAGGACTGCTGTTGCCATTCATGCATTATCACTTATCCTCCACTAACAGTGCAGCACACCTCTTCTTGCTTAAGTAGAACTACACAGTAGGGCTGCAACTACAATACAGAGAAAAGAAAGGAAAATACTCACTTATAAGAAGCTGGAATCAAAGAACTTAAAAATGACTCAAACCTATTAATAAATTATCTAAATTAATGTAATACTTGACAACTAATTAATTGATTGATGTGGCTCTTCTACACATTACTTGTATCATTGTTTGGTATATTTCCTCATGTGAACACGTCAATGAGAGTTACAAATCGTCGCTGTGGGGTAAAAACCCTGTCCAAAACCGTTGTTTTTCTGGAAATACAAATTGAGAAATATTTTGTTAAGCTATTTAAACTGTCAAAAGTCAGATAAATACATTTTACCTTTTCTTCTATCATATGCACCATGCTTGAATGTACATTCTACCTTTCGAAACCATGCATAATCCAATCATTAATCTGGAGTTGTGCAGTAGTGCCCTAATGTTACTGGTGCCACTGTAGAGCCTAGTGGGAGGTCATCTCTACAATACATTTGACAAGTCCAACACTTCATTTGTTGCAGTGAGCACTTTAAAGTTTATTGATTTGGATTAAATAGACCCATAATAGGTCTTGGCTAGCTTAGAGCCAGCATCGAGGGTATTCACTGAGTTCCCTGAGTGGAAGAGGAGCTGAGCCAGCCTTCACTGTTGCATCCCTTAGTCCCTTATAGCCATTACACATGGAAATAAACCCAGCCAAGTACAAAGAAAAACACAAAATAAACTGTGTTGATCTTTTTCCCAAGCGCTAAGCTAGTTGACAGACGACATGGCGCCAACTACTGCAGCTCTCTCTTTTTCCCCGTCTCTTTCTTTCACTCTACCTCCCGGTACCTTCCCATCCTTTTCATCTGCATCTTTCCCTCTTCCTCCCTCCTTCGCCTCCTCTTCACTTTCTTTGCCTTGTCAAAGGGGTTTCAAGCTCAATAAAATACTATCTTACAGCGAGCAATGGAGTAGGAGTATTTGACACGATATTGACACCACCTTGACATGATGTGGGCCAAGTGCTGAGGTAATGGGGAGATTCAGCAGCAAATAACTGACAAGCCCACTGAGAGACACAGTGATACAAAGAGACAAGAGATTGAGTCTCTGTTGTAATGTAAAAATAAAGTTGCATTGACAGTACTGTTGATCCTTTTTCTGCAGAAGATCCTACTCTGTTCTGTGCTGGGCGCTTTTGTGCAATGCCGAGACAAACAGAGCTATTCTTTGTCATGCTAGCGTGTGTGGTTTTGCACACTAGGCTGTCCTGTTCTCTTGTTTTATTTTGCATTTTCACATAGTAAGCTGTTCCGCTTCCTCTTTTTGCTCCTTTCTGTTTTTTCTTCTCATTCTCCTTTCATTCTTTTTCTATATTCTACTCGCTCTGGTCCCCTGTGCCACCCCATTCCATCCAAAATCCTCTTATAAAGTAATTTGTCCTCAGCACATAAGGATGTAAAAATGGGTACAACAAATAACTGAATGGTTGCTGGCCTTCACATTTCTCACTGCTGATTGCTCACAGCCTTCTTATCCTATTTGTATTTGACAATGTAGCGATTTGACTGATAGAATGTGTATTGTACAGTACTTTTGTGTAACACAGTGTCTAATGATGAAAAGCCTACAGGAAACGGAAAGATTTAACAGGAGATCATCTCCCTGGATGCTCCTATATGTCAAGTATCTGTCCTTGCATGGCGTGTTTTCCAAAAACAAGTGAGCAAGTATGGGGGGGGACTGAGAAAAATACATTGTCGCACACTAAAACTGAGTGGGGAACAAAAAGCTTGTATGTGTCTGGCATATAGACAAACCCTTATTGTTCCTCTATAGCATATTGCCACCCAGGATAGAGCATTGGGAAAGTCTTACATTGTTTCCTGCTGAAGTGTCTCCTTGATAAAGACTTTCATCTAGCTCACCATCACCAAACACAAAGATTTGCGCTCCCATTCCTCTGACTAACTAACGTCACTGTCTTGTCTTTCACGCCTCAGATTTAAAAAAAACCTAAAAAAAAGATATCTAAGAAAGCCGAACATCTTTTTTTTTTTTTAAAGCTTTAGTGTGTAAACTTTTTGATATTAATAAACGTCTGTTACATTCAAGTCATTGTCAAATTAGTTGATACAAAGCTAATTAAGACTTTCAGCGTCCAAAAACTCTCTCTGTATTTCTCAGAATGGCCATGTTCACAAACTGGTGTCATCTGCCGGCTTTCGCTCGCAGAAAATCCTGCATAGATAAAGACCTCTTCTGAAGGGTTCATCATGTTTACTTAACCCTCCGTGTTCTCCTTGGTTAGAACTAGCAACTGTGTGGAGTAGGGGTGGGGGTGGTGCACGATCACAGAAGGCTTGTATAATGTGGACCTGCCTAAAGTTTTGTTGTCATTACTTAGTAATCCTCATGGGGGAGACAGGAACTAAGCACTGTAGCTTTAACATATGCAATAAAAAGACAAGAATTAAAAGCTGATTCAGTAAACTGTGCTCACTTATCCAGCCGGTGGCTTTTTGTTGTTGTTGCCAGTGTTACAGGCAGTTCATCAACAGCCTGGTTGATACAGAGCCATTGTTCTGTTCTGAGCATTTATTACGGTGATCAGCAGGGACAGTAACTTTTACAAATAAAGTTTAACAAGGCGTTGGTGCTCGGTGTGTGTTCATTTCAGACTCAGAATACTGTTTGGTTACACATTCAGTTTCAGCCAATTATAATATCCTGGATGAGATAAATAAGTATGAGAAACAAGTTCAAGTTGCTCTACCGAGTAAAGTGAACACTAAACCCTAGCCTGTGTTGTTGTTTAATCCATCTATAAATATTCATTAGTGTTTGTATATAGAGTAATACTTACTGGAGAAGCACGATAAAAGCACAGAGCATCAAGAATGTAACTTCAACCAGGAATTGTGTTACTCTTCAGATTAGTCTGTATTATAAAGCATCTCTCACTCTCTGACTGTATATCATATCAAATAATTTGATATGATATAATTATATGTCAGCCTGTAAGTGTGTAGAATTGTTTGAAGGTCTCCTTCCATTTTGCAGAGTTGTGCAACATTAATGTGGTGGGCTTATACATTTCCATATTGGACTAATACACAGACTGCACTGTGCTGCTTCAAACTAATTTGACCTAAAACATGAAACTTGAGATGAATTTCTCGTCGCACCAAAATGATTTATTATTTTTATTCAGGAATTCTGTCACGTCAACTGTCTGTCATGTAAACCCGAAAATCATTAAAATCATGAACTCAAGTGTCATTATGAAACAATTAAAACAAACACAAAGTGTTATTGTGCTGTTAGTAGCAGCTAGTTTGCTGCTAGCATGCAGATTGATGTCAATCAATCGGTATATCCACAGCCACACAGTTCTAGGAAGATTCACTGTAAACACCTGTGTGAGTGTTCAGGGCATTTAAGACCAAACTTCACAATACAGCTAAAATTTGACCTATTTTTCTATTTATGATTTGAATAAAAAACTCATTTAGCACCATCGGTCAGCCGATGCAGGCTGTCTGTACGCAGCCTTAGGGGTGTTTACAGCTGTTGCTGATGCCCCTTGTGGCTAGACAAAAATCTATTAATTTAGCTTTAACTATGTATTTTGTTAATGTCTAAGCCTGTCTATTAAAATGAACTGTCAATCAATTTTGGTTTCCATTCATGTGCTTTAATCCTTTTCTCTACCTTTTCTGAACAAAATTCTAAACGCAACGCTTTTATTTTTGCCCGCGTTGTTCATGAGCTGAACTCTAAGATTTAAGACTTTTTCTATGTACACAAAAGGCTTATTCCTCTCAAATATTGTTCACAAATCTGTCAAAATCTGTGTTAGAGAGCACTTCTCTTTTGCCGAGATAATCCATTTCCCTCACAGGTATGGCATATCAAAATTCTGATTAGATTAGAAAATGGGGGCAAAAACAAAAGTGTTGCATTTATAATTTTAAACAAACTAAGAGTGAGGATGTAGTATACAATAATAAGTGTCTGACATTGGTAGGCTTTGTACAAAATGTTGGCTAAAACTTCACATGCTGTAATGGGAAAATTACATTCTAATAATGATCTTCTGTTTTTGCCTCTTTTCATGGTTGATTCTCACATGCTTGAATCTTTTGTGTGACGTACGGGACTAGATAAGGTACAAGGTCACGGTAAACTATCTCTCCCTGCACATTCTTTCACTCTTTGGCAGGTGAGATAAACGGGTCTGGTAACCTCGGGCTGAATGGTGTGCAGGGGGGAAGAAGCAGGGTGGCACCAGACTGTCTATCAGTGTCTATCAATTCAATTCAATTCAATTTCAATTCAATTTATTTATAGTATCAATTCATAACAAGAGTTATCTCAAGACACTTTACAGATAGAGTAGGTTAGACAGGGTGCATCTTACACTCTGCAATGTATATGAGCCAGTTTTTTTCTTCTACCTCGTTGAAGACTTTTCCACATTGTGCTACTGTGCTGTGTGAAATTGTTATTCCTATACCTGCAGGTATAAATAAAATACAAAGGCCAAACTGGGTTTCAGTTCTCAACTCTCTTATTTTTGTTTCACTCTCAAAAGCGCTCTGCTGCAACAGAAACTTCCACAACAATGCTTATTTAGATAAAGCAGCGTCCTGATAAAACCAAAAACCAAAGTGCATCCTTCTAGAAATCTGCATAATTTCCCTGTAAGAACTAAGTAATAGATAAGGAAGGATTTTTTCAAGTTCAATTCATGTTTTTTTTAAACAAATTTAATAACCTTGCACAATAGGAAATTACAAGTTTTCAAGCTTGAAAAACGAATGACAGATTATTATTATGCTTCTTTCAAAAGAACGTGCGAGCATGCAATAATACAACTGACCCACATTAAAAGTCAGTGCTGTGATCCCTGATAGTCTTTATCTGCATTACACATCTAGAAACAAAAAGGCACCATTTGATCAATAAACTTCATACAGTTTAATTCTAGAAAACCGACAGTCTACTTTATTATCAGAAATGCAGTATTGGCCAACCTATTCATTGAAGCGTTTCGCTGCCTTGTTTGATTAATGATACCCAATATTATGCTGTAATTAAATACCCAGCTGAATGCTTCATATTCTTATTACCACTAGTCATGAACAAAATTGATTGCATTATTGGAAAAAGCCAAAGCCTTCTTCGATCCATTACATCATTTATATGAGTGAAAAAAGGGAGGACATTTAGCCTTGAAAGGATGATAAACATTTCAATCATGAAGATAAATGTAGCTTTCCCTGTTAATACGGTATCATGTCTTTTTACTTTCTGTTTCTCCGTTTATTTAGCTCTGTTTTATCAGGAAAACATACTACAATAGAGGACATCGTCCAGAGGTTCACTTTAGTTATTTGTTGGTGGCTTATCTCAATGGCATAAAAATCAAAGCATTATTAGCATTTTAGGGACCTGCCATGTAAGGCAGATTACCTGAATCTAATTAAGTAAGGCATCAAGATTGCCTCCCAAATAACCTAATATTGCTTTTTCTCTTTTTGGAGTAAAAAAAAAAAATCTAGCAGTGGAAAGCTAAAGAGATGACAGAACAGTTGATTGATTGTTCACGCTGTGCTGTGTGTGTGTGTGTGTGTGTGTGTGTGTGTGTGAACACACTATCTATCTACTTTGAAGCTGCTGGATGCTTAATATAGATGATTATATATTAAGGCAGTTCAGACAGCATTACATTACAATGAATACTTTTTATTGTAACACTAGTCTTGCGTTGCCAGACCTTCCTTCACAGCGCTGCGGAGGAGGGTCTGGCTAGTATACACACCTGTCCGAGATGGGAGAAAAACATGCTCTGGTTTATTTGCATTTCTTTAAAGTAATCACAATTGTCTTGGGCGGCGTTAAGCGCCGGACAGAGCCACGGTGCCACTGCAAAAAAAATGGATTTACCCTGAGCAGCAGTTAACCATAGTCCTCGTAAATCCACCGGAGTTTAGAATTCCAACACAAAGAAAGAGGAAGGTGATGGACATCCGGCCAAAATGAGGGATACACAGCGGAATTCCCAGTGGCACTCGAACGATCTCTGAAATGAAACTTGTCGATGTAGGCTATTGTCACACTGACATTTCGGGCAAGGTGCCCTTCTTCAGCTTCTCTCAGGCAATCTCAAACACACTGAAGAAAGGTGTCTTGCCCAAAACGTCCGTGTTGCAATAAAAGTAACAACTGGAGTGCTGCCCTAATATACTATGTCATTTTGATATGACAGTATTTGACTGTTTTCTGACTAATATACAAAACGGTATATCCTCTGTATGATTTGTTTTCTCAATTAATATAAATCATAAAACATGTACTGTATGTCACTCCAAACAATGTTAGGAGTGTTGCTTATAGGTCATCTTCAACTGTGTCACGTAAATTTGGTTTTGATGGAACATTTGATTTCACGGGCCTGTCCATGTTTGTATTGTGTGGCCCTGTTTATATTACTGTGTGTGTGTGTGTGTGTGTGTGTGTGTGTGTGTGTGTGTGTGTGTGTGTGTGTGTGTGTGTGTGTGTGTGTGTGTGTGAGTCAGAGAGAGGTGACATTGTTCCTGGCAGAAATATGTTCCAGGTTTGGGGCTCAGGTGGCTCTGGTGTGTGTCTGATCAGAGCTGACACAGAGGATGGCATAGTAACACACTCTCTGTCTCTTTCTTGATTTAGCTCAATCTCGCTCTGGTGTGTAATCCTCTCTGCACACACACAAACACACAGCTGTGCTGTAAACCCTATCAATTTTTTTTTAACACGGCCACTGAGCAGCACTGTGGCCCAGTAGCCTTTGCTCCCTCACACCTGATGCAGAGCAGAAAGGGCTGATGCTGCTGAATGAAGTCATCTCGCCGGCTGGCATGTACTCTTTAATTGAAATGAATAGAATAGCTCATGAATAGCTTTCCGCATGGCCTCGAATAAACTGCTTTAAATCACGCTGAATTTAAAAAGGCTGTTAATAAACAGCTGAAAGAATGAGGACAAAATGGTGGACAAAACGGATGCTGCTGTTATCAGATAAAAGCTGGCCATGTAATTTCTTGCTTCATTCATTGGAAATTGTCCGGCATGTTAAAGGATGTTGTTTTGTTGGTTGGAAAATAATCATGGCCCAAACTGAGAAGGGATAGTTTCTGCACTTTTCTGTTTCTGTCATTCACTGGAATTTAACTTGTCCAACAATTAATGTCTTTGGCAGTTAACAGTTTATTGCCTGAGGGCGGAGGATTGCACAGGTCAGGCTTAAAGGAATCAGAGTGCATGTTATCACACTCTTGGGAATGTGTATGAATCATTTCCACCAGGCAAGATGCAGCCAAAAGGTCACAGTGCAAACAACTGCCCATCTTGTTGCATTGTGTTTTTACACAATGCAACCATTGAATAAAAAAGCATGTTTGCTTTATTTTAAGACTAATAATGCACTCCTTTCTGCATCCAAAGAAGCAACTGCTAGAAAAGAAAATCTGCTCTATATCCATTTGATGGTGTTGCAAGTTACAAGTAATGTGTTGATTAGTTCAGACACACTGGTGCTGTCTGCTTTTACCATACTAGGCTTTACAGTGATTTCCAGCAGAGCCAAAGCTACCAATGAAGTCAGTTCATGTCCTTGGTACAGTTTCTGGAAATCTGTGGAATTTTAACAACTTTTACATCCTGCAGTTGGTGGGTTTTGAAGGCTGTTCTAAAACTTTTTAAAAATCCCCTCCAGACATGTTTTAAGACAAGTAAAAATGCTCTGCTTGTAAGAATAATATGAGTCTGATATGGATTTCCCACAACAAATTGCCTCATTAAATATTCTTAAATTCACATCTACTTATTCTCACACTGAAAACCCCCAGAATCTAAAAATATGGTGATACTGTTTGTTTCAAAAGTTTAACTGCTGGACACAAGATGGCTCCTACTTCACTGGAAAGGTTTCAGTGTACGTGCGCTGGAGGCCACAAGTTACATATTGGACTTAATTGGCTTCCAGACTATGTATGTTGTCACAAAATCCTGCTCTTATGCCCACTTGTCCATGTCCATGTTAGCATGGGGAAACTTTACCCCTTCAGCAGATTAATAAGAAAACAGCCTTTCTAGTGTCGAACAGTGAAACTAACGTGAAAGTAACGATAAGCAAAGCACATTTTTTTGTGGAGGAGGCCATTTAATTTGCCTCTTTTTGACAAAATATTCCAAAATATATATACACACACACACACATTTATACATACATATAATTATGTACTGTATATATGTACTATATTCCTTGTTACATTCAGACTTGTTCATTGCAATATTGTCTACACAAATTTATTTATTGTATAATTATACTACTTAATTTTTTAGATATTCATTGAGCATTGTTGGAAGTGCCTGAGACTTAAGATTTTCATCGCCAGCTACTACATCTGTTATTGCTTTGCACATAACAAGTAAAGAACCTTGAAACGTGACTGGGGGGCAACAGATTAAACATTTTAATTGCACAGATAGGCCTGTATGATTGATGAAAATGAGAACAAATATAGCAATCTTAACATTTCACCGGCTGATTGCTGATCTTTTTAGTGAGTTGTTATACATTTCTTTGATTAATGGGGTTATCCTCATAGTAAGGACTTCAGTTGTTCTATAATCCTGGCTATGGCCCTGATATAGGAAGTCATTACAGGACCTGTCCTGTGGGGACAGATTACCTGTATTCTCTTCACCTATGTGTATTTTTAGTCTTATGCAAAGAAGATTAACTGCCTTTTTCTGTACGGTGCATAGTGCACAGTGTATTTTATACAGTATTTTGTAGAAGCTATTTCTTTGTGTGTTCTAATGCAGAGACATCTACTGTTTTGAAGTATCTGTGACTGACTCCTTTTGGTCTGTGTTCGTTGTCTGACTCCCAGGACCTGAGATGAAATCCAGTTCGGGATTGTGTTGTGTGAGTTAATGAATTGGGATCAACTGTTCCCAATCAAACAATGTTAATTTCACGTCATGATGAGGGATGAAACACATATTCAGAGTAGGGAGAAAAGGCGTCTTGACTCGACTGCTCCGACTATACTTGCTGACTGTGGCAAGCTGAAAAAGTTGCGCCTTTGCCGGCTCATTTGATCACCAAGAAAATCCTCTTGCGTCAAACTTCCTCTGACTCCCGACTTAAAAAAATACATATATATACCCCAAATCAAAGAGCATCACGGAGCAAGTAAAAAATTCACCCGCACAACACCCTCAAAATAGCATAAAGAGAAATATGTATCAAAATATCATCAGTCATATTTTTCTCCAAGAAACAAGTCCAAAAGAACAAAGTAGGGAAGATGGAGGGGATGAAAGTGCAGATAAAAATCACCTCCAGTGTATGTGTGTGCTGCAGGTAGGATATAAATTAAGAGCAGGATGTGGATTCTGTGTCCTTATTGTAGCAGCCGATTAAACCCAAATCTTCCAAAGCACAAGCAGTGTCCTCGGTAGTCCGCATGCGCTTTTCCTTTCCTTGATTTGATGTTATAACCGTTGACTTGGACAGAGGCTTATCTTATCTTAATATTTGCGTAGGTCCTTACTCATAGCAATTTCATCCTTGAGGGGATTGAGGCGCAATAATAATGTGCCTCATTGTGTAAGCTGGTCTCAATAGGTGCTTTGTTGCGCTGGGACAATGCTGTTAGTTGGCAAAATGTATTTTCAAGGGCACAGTGGTGGTGATGATGATGTCCGAGGCTCTCTCCCGTTTGAGAGACTAGGTGAGGACCTCTGGAAAACACACACAACTGCCTGCAGATGACTTTATAATGGAGGGTATCTGGGTTCCATTAGCCGGGCGTTATAATCATCCGAGGTTGCAAAAGGCTAATGATTTGCAAAGGAAAGACAGCTTTTTTTTCTTTCTTTTTTTAAAATTGCAATGTTCAGCACATACACTTACACCAACACATACTGTAGGTATGCATCTCATATCCAAAGTCCCACCTAAGAGATGTGTGACTTGGTGTGCGTGTGTGTGTTTTCCACTCTATGTGTGTACACATCCCCCAAAAAGACTTCAAAACAAGAAAAAAGGAAAAACATGCAACAAAAATACCTTCGTCTCGAGGCTTGTTCATTGAAGATTCATCATGTTTTTTTGTGAGCGGACCTAGGGTTAAGAAAAAAAGGGGGGAAAAAGAGAAAAGAGAAAATTCAAAAAAGATTACTGGCAAAAACGGAAAAAAAGAATATCAAAAAAAGAAAAGAAGAAAGAGCAAAAAGGACAAATCAGCAAGAGTTCATGGTTGTGTTTTTTTTTGTTTTTTCCTTTAAAAAGAGTACAAAAGCAAAAACAAAAGGCATCACAGACACAGATTCATCACAAGAAAAGACACAAGATCAAAGAAAGCTGTTTTTGGATGTGATTTCCTTCTCTCCCCCTGCAGAAGAAAACGCCTGCTATTGTGTATGGTCCCTCTTTCTTTCTCTCCTTTAAATCTTGTTTTGTTCCCTGAGCCTAACTCCTTCTTTGGGAGCTGGTGGGTGTCGGGTGGTTGGTGGGGTTAGAAAAAGGGAATATGGCGTAATAATGCCTGTGTGGTTTGAAGAACAGGACCCAGCCCTTTCCTCCCACCATTATGACCAGAAGAAGGACAGATTAAGAAAAAAAAAAGAACAGGCAAAGATGTGGACACCTATAGGAAGAATGGCGGGTTTGGGTCCTGATGCTCAAACACCAAAATCTTACTGCCAAACTTTCAGCAGTGAGAGAACACAGAACATTTTGAAGGACAGTTGCACAACTTCACGTCAGTTAGACCTTTTATAAATAGACACACCGAACAGAAAGACATCTTTAATTAGACAATCATATACACAATGACCCTGTAATGGTAAAAGGCATTTTAAAATGTTACAGATGAAACAGGCCACAGGTGCTTTTGTGTTTTGGAGTGTGTGTGTGTGTGTGTCATTGTTTTGTGGTTAAACCAGAGAGTGATTCCCCAGGCGGGTAAATAATTACATGGCACAACAGCAGTGTGTCAATTTGAAATGACGAGTAAGCGTGATGCTAATTGCACAGAGGAGCGCAGGTAAAAGGTGAATGTAATTTGATCCCCATCTGCCCACTGGCTGTTTCTGCTCAATTAAAAAGAGTGGTGGAGAGAAAGTGAAGACGACAGAGAGAGAAAGAGCTGCAGAGATGCCCACAGAGGGGCAACCAGGGAAAAATGGGAAAAATAACCTTCTCTTTTCCTCCCTCCATCATAATCATTGTGTTTTGTTTTTTTAAATTGTTGATGAACTGCTCGTGTCACATTCCAGGAACCTGGCTGTGATAAAGTGATTTCTGTGTCATCAACCCCTCCTACTCGTTTCACTCAAAGAGTCATTATTAAGAAGTGAGGTGTTTGAGAAAAATAGCACAACAAGTGTTTTGATCTGATCGTGTTTTATCATCCTTATACTTTTCCTTTTTTCTTGTAGGCTTCATTCATACCCAGGTATCACACAAAAGAGACAAACAAAAGTCATGTATGTATACCGTTCCCCTCATCTTTCACAGGGTGCGTGTTAGTGGAAAAAGACTCCTTCACCTTATTATTACCTTATCACCTTAGTATTCAGAAAGTCAAGCCTGAGAAAGTAAGCTCCTACAAAAATACTGTTCACTTTTCATCGCTTTCATCTCATCTCACCTCATCCACTTTGGAAACTTGAAATTTGGCAAAGAAACTGAATTTTATTCCGTTGAATCTGTGAAAATAAACAACTTGTATAACGCAACACAACTTACTGGAAGAGTCTGCTCCTCATCATGTTGTTGGGAAGAATGGGTAAAAGCATGGCCGACAAGATGTCTGAATATTTACCAATCATCCAATGGGATCTAGAAACATAAATGTCCAGTATCGAAAGGATGTGCCACTTCCAACACAGACATTTCAAAATAAAAGTACAAAACAAAATGTTACATTAAATCACAGAATACACAAAATACGATAAGGGTAGAATTGAAAACAGGCCACTTTGAAAGCTCCGGAAAAAAGCTAGGAAGTGGACCTTGACTTAAGATTTGGTGTTTTCATGTAGGAATCATAAAGAGTAGGCTCTCCTTGTAAGTCCTTTAGTGTTGCCCAGTTATTTTTTTTTACATTTTGCCAATTGTTACTTGAGCACCTAGTTACTGGTGCCATGTATAAACTACTAAAGGATTTTGCCAAGTATGTTTAGTAGAACATGTAATTACTATGACCTGTTTAGCAGCAGTAATGTTTAATATGTTCACCATCAACCATCATTGTTACAAGTACATGTGGATATTGCACTGGATACAGGATATCTATATATGACCTGCTGGTGGCACTGGGTGAAAAGTCAGGGAGTGGTTAGTCTCATATCGCCAGACCTTCCTCCACAGTGCTGCGGAAGAGGGTCTGGCTAGTCCACACAGCATTCTGGGATGGGAGAAAAACGTGCTCAGGTTTATTGGCTGTTCTTCAAACCAATCGTCTTGGGCGGCTCCAAGCACTGGACGGAGCCACGGTGCCGATGCAAAATAGTCTCGGAAAGGAACTTGTTTTGGTGGAAAATGTGAACGTTCAAAGGTTGTTTTAGTTGTGTAACAGAAAACTCAAATTGGACAAATAGTCTAGCTAGCTGCAGAGATCTGAGGAGCAGTTAATCATAGTCCTCATAAATCCACCGGGATTTAGAATGACAACACAAAGAAAGTGGAAGGTGACGGACATCCAGTCAAAAGGAAGGACATCCGGCAGATCTCTTGGCAGCACCGGAGCAATCCCTTAAATGAATCGTTGTCGATCCAGACTAAGGGGTCGTTGAAGTCAATAGGTATCCTCCTCTGGAGACCATGGATGTCTGTACATTTCATGGCAATCCATATTATAGTTGAGATATTTCAATCTGGACCACAGCGGTCTATAGAGCTATAGAGCCCCAAGAAATAATTGCTGCATTCAGGTGTTGGAACAATTACTTAAATTGACTGCTGGCTTAATGTGACACTTAACAGTTGTTTTCTTAGCTCAAGGTCCACTTACTAGCACTTTATTTTCAGTCTTCCTCAGCAATGGAGACCCAAGCATACTAATTTCTTTGAAGCATTATTGTTTTTAGATAAACTTGTGGCCGTAAAAATGACAAAATGTGCAGCTGATTTACCATCACTTAGGGTTTGTACAGTATTACAAAGCACAAAACAACTACAATATAGACATGTTATTGACTGATCAAAACGGTTCAAACTATTTTCTAAAGAGTTTGTCAAATGCTAAAAAGGTTTAAATAGAAACCATTCCATCAAAGAAACCTATCCAACACACTTTTTTGGGAAGAAAACGACAAAAAATGGAAAGCAGAAATCAAGCAACCATTACCAGCCAGGCAACATGCTGCGAAAAAGAGTAAAAACTGAGCTTGATTGACATCATTTTTTTTTTGCAATGAGTGGGCGAGGAGCCTAGCAGTGTGAATCAAGCAGAGAGAAAGAAAGAATAGCTGGTTTTCTGGACATTTCACTTTTTCCAATCAAAGGTGCTGAGGAAGACAGGAGAATGTGCAATTCATCCTCTACACGAACGCACGCACACCCACACCTGTCTGTAGATGACAAAAATAACAGCAAATACAATTATCACCTGTGCTACTTGCATAAAGTAGTAAGCGAAAGTAGCGAAAGACTATTTTCTCACCTACAGTTGTTTTTAGCCTCTCTCCTCTACACAGTCTCTGTCTTTTATCCTCCTCTCTGTGACACTCTTGTCTTCTCTCTCTTCTTGCACTTTGCTGTGTCTGTATTGCTGGCCGACTGCAGCTCACTTTGAAGCTGGTTATATAAGGCTTCGCTTTGGCTCCACTTCTCCCGACGGCCACACACGCATGCACACACACACACACACACACACACACACACACACACACACACACACAGACATGCAAGAGGTGTGGAGACACACATTCATACATCTTTCCAGTTCAACTAGTTTCTCGTTCACTATTTATTTTATTTTATGAATGACAATACAACGTAAAAACCAACATGAAGCATCTTAATACGGTGCTGTACCAGGAGACTTCCTTTTAATTCATCACCTGGATTTATATCCATTTTCTAAAACTACTTTATATTTTACAGTGCTATATCTTAAGCTAAGCATCAAGTCAATATTATAGTCATAAAATGTCAGCTGAACCATTTCATGTCACATTTGTATTGATTATAGCAAGGAGAAATTGTGAAGAAACCAAAGAATCCAACATGCTGTGATCTTTTATAATTAATATATATTTAATAATTAATTACATGTTCTTAAATTCAGTAAGTGTTTTAAAAGAAAATTCTTAGACATTGACATTTTCTATTGGTATGACATGTAGCCACTTGGTTTATCCTTTGACACTACAACTGGAATAACACATTTACCTTAATTTGCATGAGTGATTCAAAGTGCTAATGATATCCTCTGATTAGTAGGTTGATATATATATACTCACCTATAGGATTATTAGGAACACCATACTAATACTGTGTTTGACCCCCTTTCGCCTTCAGAACTGCCTTAATTCTACGTGGCATTGATTCAATGAAGCAACTGCCATGTGATTGGTTGATTAGATAATTGCATTAATAAGAAATTGAACAGGTGTTCCTAATAATCCTTTAGGTGAGTGTATTGTCTGTAGTTTTTTTTTTAAACACATACGCATCAAGGTAATGGATAGCAACAGAGCGCAAATCATTTTTTTGACCATACATATAAAAAATGAATAGGTAGTTTTCTAAAGATGCCCAACATGACCTAAATGACTGTTAGAGAGTATCAGCAACATGCGCATGCGTTGTGAAACGTTGACTTCATTGACAGATATTTTGCCATAACGTTAGTTTCACGTTAGAATCTTTTTTTTTTTAAACTTGATAACGGATTTGATTTCAAATGTAGCAAAGTACTACACTATATCTCTGTTAGTTAACTTACATACATAACTTCAAATAAGTTAACGTTGACTTTTGGTTTCACTCAGGACGTGAACAGCCGTCTCCTGGGAGAAAATCCTGTGTTAGTTCCATAGACAGTAAACGAAACGTAAAGTTATTCGCTGTCAAAGTGGCGTCAAAATGAATGGCAATCAATGGAATGCTAACGGCGAGTGAGTGCTAGGTAGCATCAAAATAGTGCCACAGGAGGTACACTTTGTGGAGACTGGCTTACCCCCATCCACCCCACCTTCGTTGCTCTTTATACAGGTCAGCTGACTGCTTTCTTTTCTCCTGTCATAATTACTACGACCACTGGAGGTCGCAGCCTGACAATAAACGTAAATATGGGTCGTCAAAAAGGCTGCTTGCACAGACGACCTATAAAATGTTTTTTGGGGGGAGGGCGGTCTGGACCATTGATTACTTTATATGGAATTTTGCATATTTAATGCCTTTAATAATATTGATATGATTTGAAAACATATCATGAGCCCTATTTAGTATATTGTATATCATCAGCTCAAATATCATATAATAACAATAAATGTACAATGTATACTCTTTGTTTTAACATCTATATCGGTATTTCAGTTGGTATCATTTTGTACATCGTTTTGCTTTCAGGCAGGCAGTAGCTGAGACAGAAAAAAAGAGGCTTATTCCTCTGTGTTTATGGATATGAGCAAGTGTGTTTTTCTGTGCAGGCACAAGAGTAAGTAGGTGTTGAGTAGCTCATTTAGGCAATGTGTGCCAGTCCAGTATGATCTACGAGGAAATGGAACTGTGTCTGACAGTTTGTGAGTGAGCGTTGAGTATAAATGATAGATGCTAATACAAAGGACTGTGTGTGTGTGTGTGTGTGTGTGTGTGTGTGTGTGTGTGTGTGTGTGTGTGTGTGTGTGTGTGTGTGTGTGTGTGCAAGCGAGAGAGAAGAGATGGGGACCTTGTCATTGTCCTAGAGCTAAATTATTAACGAATAATTTGTGTGTGTGTGTGTGTGTGTGAGTCGGCTGTAGATGAGTAAGTGAGATGTGACTGAGAGTCGCTCACCCACACACATATTATCTATTTCACGCATTGTAAGTAGATGTTCTGTGTGTGTGTGTGTGTGTGTGTGTCTGAGATACAGTAGTCAGATGTACAGACAATCAGGCAGGATGGCAGGCAGACTATACTGCCAATCTCTCTCAATCACAATGTGTGTAGGCAGGTCACAGATGGAGATGAGCAAGCTGTGACTTCACTACAAACAACATGTTGAGTCCATGTTGATGGTCGCTCAAATAGGATTCTGTGTGAGCCGGCAAAGCTTCTGTCCTTTTCAGGTGAAGTACACTCACCCTTCAGAAATACCAGAAATGGATTTATATTATCGTCATTAGTCACACTGTCACAATTAGTTTTCTGCTGCCTTTGTATCATTAAGTTTCAATTAAGTCCTCTTAATAGAATGGCATGATTTGCATGGCTGTTCATCAGACAATATTACAGGATGTAAAAACCTAGCGCTATGAAACAGCACAAGATTAACTTTATCTTTAATGTTGGAGGCTAAAAAAATGTATCAATTTAAAGGTCCCATTTTGTCAAAAGTGAGATTTCCATGTCTTTGTGATTACAAAGCGGGTCGAAGTATTTTAATAAATACTGAGAGTTCCAAAACGCTCAATCCACAGAGAAATGCACACAGCCAGTATTCAGAAACTGTGCTTTTAAAAGGACATCTGTACAGTTGTGATGTCACAACAACTATATATAGATAGAAAGTGCCGCTACAGTGCAGTTACAGTCATTACCTGGCTGCAGAGACGCCAAGAGCGCAAATTTGAAAGGCCCAAAACTAAAACAAAACGTTTGATACAGGTATATTCAGACAGTCAGTTTGAGAAAAATATTATGTTTTGTCAACATTAAAGCATGTAAACATTTTCTAGTAGAAAACCAAAATGCAAGTATGAACCTGAAAATACAACAGGTGCCTTTGTATGTATACTGTGTACGTATCCGTCTGTTCTTTTCAATCAAATGATACAATGTTCTTGGCGTTACAACACTATGTATGAGAACTATGGGGGCTCTTCTTCTTCTAGCCTGTCCATCTCCCCCCCATTCTCCACTGGGCACAGCTGTACTGCATTCTGACTGCGTTCTGGTTTTGTTCCGTCATCTGCAACCTACCATACCACACCGGGAGCCTCTTAGTGGCGGAGCGTCTTGCTGCCCAACTTGCAGATTATACTGTCTCTACCAGTACTTTACAGAACAACCACGTGTTTATTAAGCTAGTATCTACCTTCTACTCCAAGCACTCCTGTAATTACACACGCACGCCGTGGCTGGTGGAATATCAAGCATCGACTTGAATGGCCGTGATTGCTCACAGGGACAAGGAAACTAGTTTACATCCATACTTTAGATGGGCTTGATAACTTTCTGCTGCCCATCTCGAACTCAGTTCTGCTTCCTTCCCATCCTTGTTTTTCTATGCTTGCTATAAGAAGTAGATCCTTTGTATTTGAGCTGACTTTGGCGTGCTTTAATCTCATTCTACATTCTTCTCTGGAGAGTACCACAGGGATTCTTTTAAAGGCATCAACTGCTGAAAGAAATTAAAAAATAAAGCCCTTATAAAATAAAAAGGGAACATTTCTGTAGATAGTCAAAGGTGTTGAGATTTATAGGAGCAGTGTTGAAGCACATATTTATTTGATGTCATGTTTTGGTCCTGCAAATTAATACTGAACCCAAAAGTACCACCAGGCACAGTGTGAAAACAAATCCAGGAGACAGTATAAAGTATATATCTAAAAGGTTTTAGTATATGTGAGTATATGTACTGTATGTGTACTCCTAATCAATCACAGATAATCACATGACCTCAAGTGTTTTATTTTGGATTGACATTTATTATTAGCTGTTCAGATATTGGTAACCCTAAATTAAAAAAGTAAAATACTTTTCAGTGTTTCTCACCGACGTGTGAAATCTAACACATACTGTGTGTTGAGTGTATTTCCTTCCCTCAGCCCTCAGTAAGTCATAAGATACAGAATGATCTGATCTGTTTACAATTTACAATTGTGGTTGAGTTTTTTGCCTCTGTTGGGGGATCAGAAGCCCTCTGTAGTAAAAACAGCTGACTGTGAGCTGTGGTTGATGTATGTACAGTATACTGAACATGTTCACATGCTGATTCTAGATGCAACATACAGGATTTGACAGCTGGCTATCTCTGACAATCTCATATTAACTATATAAACTGTCTTCCATTACTGTAATACACTTTCTACCTTTTACGCCCTTTTTTCCCTCTTTTACTCTGAAGCCTTAGACTGACATCCTGAAAAATATTAGTCCAACCTGGCTGAAGGGGATGAATAAATTACAAAGGAAATGGAAAGGAGAAGGATGAAGAGTTAAGGGAGCATAGGGGATGCTGACATACTTTTTTCCAAGTAATGTGTATGAGAGAGACAGAGAAGATAAGATGAAGCAAAAAAAGAAAAGGACTGTGATTTGTACAGGTATCCAGGTTGAGAGGGAAGAAAAAGTCTAAGAGTGTCTGGGAAAAAAATAGGAAAAGGAGGAGAGAAAAAGTGTGTATTAATGGCAGGGGAATGGGAAGTGAATACAAGGTGGGAGAAAGAGTTTGACATAAGGACGGAGGGGAAAAGACTTGAAGGGATGAGGGGAAAGTGAGAACATAGAGATGGTAAATAAGAGGGTAAAGGAGTTGCGGTGAAGGAAGACTGTGGGGCATAGGGGGAAATAATAGCAGTATAGAGGGGTAAAAAATGAAAGATAAAGTGAGACAGAGAAAGAAAAGAAACAGAAAAAGATAAACAGATATAGTAACATTTGTGGAGTGGTGGTAGCCATGAAGGTTAAAGCCAATTTCTCCCTGTGTAGCCACACACACACACACACACACACACACACACACACACACACACACACACACACACACACACACACACACACACACACACACACACAGGGCCTATCTGCTCATGCGTTCATGCATACATCTACAAATGTGTGCTTTGGAATTTCAATTCCTGTCTGAATCTGGATTACTTTGCACTTACTATAGATATTACAGGGATGTATTACTATATACAGCCAATATAAACTCATTATAGGATTACTAGCAACCTCTCACACGGTCAACTATATACATATAATACATCCTGCCCTTCTGGACCACAATTGGAGATTGTGTGCTCCTGCATTAACTTTTCATAAGGTGGCCAAGAAATCCAATAGTTACACTACTTCATATGTCATGATGAATCCCCGGCCCACCACTTTTAATGAAAAACTCCCTCTTCAACTCATTGATTTACGCACGGTCTGGTATAAATCTATGGTTTAGCAGTGAAGCGTGTGGCTGGTCTCCAAGGGCGATGGCCCTTGGCAACGTCAGGTAACTGCAAGTCTATTTCACTTCCACATAACATGGCTTGTGGTATGACAGTTTTTTTTCCCTAACTGACTAAACCCTGAAACCTCAACAACAAGCAAATGCATTTAATTCAATTTATTTAGAAACAAAATTGATTCAGAGTACAACCTTTAATACTGCATGCACCAAAAAGACAGTTTCACTGATAGAAAATAATCACAATTTGAAATGCAATAGTCAAATTATTTAGTTGCATCAAACTGTTCTAGAATAGGAATGTGTGTGTGTGTGTGTGTGTGTGTGTCTTGATAACGTGATTCCCTCTACTTCAGAGGTGATAAATTACTGGAAAGACTCTAACTCCATCTCCCATGATACCCTGGGTCTGTCAGAACAGCATTTGTCATGTAAAAAGCGAAATTGAGAGAAGACTACTTTTTAACTATTTTGAAATGTGTGGTTTTGTCAGCAGAGCTGCAGGTGCTCTTTATTGGGCTAACCTTTGAAGAGCAAAGAGTCTTCATGTTGTCTGGCATATGGGGAAGGTGGAGAAGGTAAAGGGAAACAAGAAGAATATGGTGCGAGGTTGTTATGTCGAGCTATCAAAATACTGACAGGCTCAGCTGCTCTGTTGCCATTTCATGTAGTATTTCATCTCTTGAAGTAATCTCTGCGGTGTGTTGGCTTTCCTTGCCTTTGTCCATGAAAAACTCAAAGGAAACTAATCTGTGTTTGTGTGTTTGAACAGTCATTCAACCCCTTAGGCTCTTTCTGCCCCAAACAAAGGTTTGTTGGTGATCTGTGCAATAACCTTCCAGTATGATCCAAGACCACGCTTGCTGTTTATCTGTCCATGTGGGCTTTGAACACGTCTTGCTGCTTTAACACCAAAGCCGTTTCCATTACATGTAACACAGAGGTCTTCTGTCTCCTCTCCCCTCCCTCCTACCATCCTGTCCTTTCCTCAGTTAGATATTCAACTAGAAAAGTGCACTCAGTAGAGTCTATATCTCCAACAAATATCTTTTTGATCAACTACATCAATGTCAATATTGCGGCGATACTGTAGTGTTGACTATTGGTGCTTTCACAAAATATTAAGTGGGTAGAGGCAAATAATAGCACAGCTAGAGCAGTCTAGCAGGTTCAGAAAATTACATCACTTTACAGTAATGTAGCCTTTAAAACCAGGAAAAGACAACAATTGTCACACTATAGTCACACTATATCCAAAATTTGAGACGATTTAAGATATATCGATGTCGATATAATATTGATATATTGCTCAGCCCTAGGAACAGATCTGTCTCCCTCTTCCTGCCCAAACAAAGAAGAGTTGAGTCTCACTCTATTGTCCCTCCTGGCTCCCTTACAGTCAAGATGGCAGAGAAGATAACAAAAACAGGGATTTATTAATGTTGTATCATAACATACCAGGTATAGAATTAATCTGTAGATGCTCAAGTTCAAAACGAGTCCAAGTTTTCTATGGATGTCATTTTTTAAATACATAACTATGGTGAAAATGTGGCCTGCAAAAGACAAGGTAAGGCTTGTTGTTAGCCTAGCCGATTGCCAGAAATTAATTTTGCTACCGAAGCAGCTGTTAATCAGCTGGGCGGTTAAGAGGAGTGAGGAGTCAGCAGTCAATGACGGAATAAAACAGAGCAGCTAATTAAATGGGTTTATCAAAAATTGCAAATCACCTCATTTTTCATTATATTTTTTGTTGTTGTTTTGCTCTTGCTTTGTTTATACCTAGCTGGATCAAATTAGTGCTAAAATACTTTTCAATGAGTTGATCAACAGAACATTTTGATATTTGTTGTTGATGTTTTGATTAATTTATTAAGCAAAATACCAAACAGTGGCTTGTTGCCACCTAAGATTTTGATTTATATGATTACATTATTTTAAAATACAAAAATCTGGGATTGGATTTTGGACTGTTGGTTGGACACCTCTAAAATGGCTGTCTAGTGTGTGATGAAAATTGTACTCCAAAGAAAAGATAAATATAATTTGATTGCCTTTTGTAGCTGGGAGGATGCTTCCCAAATCAACCGGAGTTTAAAATACTAACACAAAGAAAGCAGAAGGTGAGGGACATTTGGCCAAAAATGAGGGACATCTGGTGGAACCTCCAGGGGCACTGGAACTATCCCGTAAATGAACCGTTATTGATATACAGTAGACTAGGATAAAAGATGTGAATGTATTTTGAGGACTGGAGTGGGCTCAGGGACACAAAAAGGTGAAAGCACAAAGCATGTTTGGGGCTGACTCTTCACCATCCTCCCTCCCTACCTCCATCTAAATCCATCTCGTCCTTTCAAGCCAGCCTTGTAAGAGCTTTTTCCACCGCGGGCCGCAGCACTGAGGACATTACTAACCAGTGAGCGGATGAAGCAGAGTTCCTAATGCTGACAGAGTGGAACACTGCAGGAGTGCAAAGATGGAGCACGGGGAGTAATTTAGGTCAAAGGCCCAGGAGGGACACCAAGATGCAGACACATGCCCATTTATATATATTTTTTTACTTTATTTGTGTCATCCTTTTGTTCCTCATCTGTCCCTATCCTTAGCTATGCCAACTGTGCATACTCCATTAAAGGAAAAGTCTACTCTGAAATATGCCTGCTAATGGTGAGTTATGAAATCATGAGGGATTTTCCATTTATCCTAATTTGTCCCAATTTGGTCTTCTAAAATGGGATCGAAATCCTGTTAAACTTGAACGCAAAAATAAAGGAGCCTCGTGGGAAATAAGGCAAAGCTGACAACAGTGATATAACAGAAAACATGTTATTTTAATGCTTTTGGACAGTTCAATTGCCATCTCGCTTTCAATCCACCTTATCTCCCTCCAAGCTACATCATACCAAAACACCACTTCACTAAACAACAGCGTAATCTGTTGTGTCACCTAGAGACTAAACCCAGCAGCTGTTGCATTCACTGTACAATTAAGTGGGGGCTGGCTCTGTGGACATCTGATTGGATATTTGAATAAAAACAACCTTGATTAAGAACAAAGCATTTAATAGATCTAGCACCTTATGGAAAAAGTGCCCATATCCTTGTAGAATCATTTGAGTTTGTGTTGTGTGTTAGGCTAGGTGGGCTAGGGAATTCCTTTAATGTTTCTAAACTTTACTGGACACTTTCTAAAGCTTGATAGAGTAAAGTGAAAGTGAACAGCCTATTACTTATTACTGCCTAATGGAAAATAAGTTAATTTTCACTATATGAATTCTTGTTTGACTGCATTAATAGACTTTTCATCTAGTTTTATTTGTTTGCTACTTTGAATGTTGGCTGAATGTCTTGTGAGAATTATAAAAGCAGTGGCCCCTCACATGTTTGCCTGAACCCCTTAAGTAATCACCTCAAAGATTCTCAATTTAAATAAATTCAGTCAATATCTATCAGGTAACACAATGGTGATTGAGATCCCCGGAAGCCTTTCATTCATCACTAGACCCGCTATTCTACTTACTTGTGTGTGAAGCAGCGTACTGTTTATCAGCGGTTTTATCAACGGGCGGATAAACCAAGAAAGAACAATGACTACAAGTGGTTGGACTTTATAATTAAGTTAAAGTGACCTTACCTTTTATCGGTTTTATTTTCTTTTAACTGATTTTGTGTAAAGCACTTTGAATTGCCCTGTTGCTGAAATGTGCTATACAAATAAAGCTGCCTTGCCTTGCCTTGCCTAGCACCTGCAATTAACACTAATCACCAGAAATGCTGCCAAAGAAATCAAAATGAAGATCTTTGAGATAGCAATTTAAAAACAAAGCAATGCCCACTTGCAACTGGATGTACTGTATATAGTTGTGACAGGTTCAACTAAAAGGTTCTCTATTTGAGTCCAAAACAGGTAAAATCTTTCAGTAGTTCACAAGAAATCAAATCAAACATTAAAGGAAAGTATGAAAAACACAATTTATCACCTAGCAAAGCCTAGAAAAGCAAAGCAGTGTTACTAATGAGAGCTAACTACTGAACATCCTGCAAGGTCAATTAAGCCACTGCCGGATCAAAGGAATAGCTGGAGTAGTTTCCAAAATGGTTTTTACCTACAGAATTTCCTCCAAAGTCAGTAGAAAATAGTGAATAAGATAATAGAAACAGCCATGAGTGGGAGAAACAGAGAATAAGGCTTTACATTTGATTTGGTTGTGTGTGCACGTGTCAGGACTGGCTCCCTGGTGCTGTCCATGGTGCTGAAATGTGAGCAGCCATCAGTGTGCAATGCATGCTGCTGCTGCTCTTTTTGCGCTGTGTTACAACACAGCTCAGGCCAAATGAAAGAGACTGACTGCACAATGGTATGGTATTTAACTTCTTCATTGGTGATCATTGACAGCACAGTACTTTTGACCTTACACTACAGAAGCATTTCAGTAAACGCATTGAAACTATGGAATCATTTTGAGAATGATCCAAAACTGCGTGGTACTGATGCAATGACTTTTCTCTTACTGGAACACATCAGCACACGGGTTTCTACCAAAGGAGGAGAAGGCCTTACCTCTGAATAACCTCCTGCTCTCTCTGTCTATCCTTACTCCCTCCTTTCGTTGAATCTCTCCTTTTTCTCTTCTTGTTCTCTCTGCTTTTACCATTCAGCGTTGTGTGTGTGTGTGTGTGTGTGTGTGTGTGTGTGTGTTTCCATGTGTGTTTGCAGAAGGGGTCATTTGCATTCATTGCCACAGGCCACCTCAGCTTCAGAAGCCCTGAAGAGACGGCCCTTTGAGCTGTATTGAAAGAGATGGAGTGTGCATGTGTGTGTGTGTGTGTGTGTGTGTGTGTGTGTGTGTGTGTGTGTGTGTGTGTGTGTGTGTGTGGGAGAGGGCAGATGGGAGGTAAAGAGTGAGAAAAGGCAACATATTTCATAATGCAGAATGAGCATGTGTATGTACATGTGTCCCTGGGCCAACAAGTGTGTGTTACTAAGCGTGTGCATGTGCGTGTGTGTATGTGTGTGTGTGTGTGTGTGTGTGTGTGTGTATCTTCAGTAGTTTAGCCTTAGGGCAAACCAGAGCCATTATTAATCCCCAGACAGCTGAATTCTGCTTTTTTGGTTCAGGTTGCTGGGCTCTTTGATCCTACTATAGTCTTTTCTCAAGGTTGCTTTAATAACAAGTAGTCTTCCAGTCTGAGAATCCGATCTGTTTCCAATTTCCACAGACAGAGGGAACAGAGGTAGGTATGATCCTGTTAAAAGGTCCAGTCTGTGTTGTAATCCTTCATAAACTAGCAAAATTATTCAATTTTCTTCTTTGTCCAAGAGCTTCTTCTATTCTATTCAAAAATAGTTTCTATTCGGTATGAAGGAGAGAAAAAAATTGTCTTTAAAAACTAAACATGAATGTCTGATATCAGTTTCACTCAGTTCAATTATACAATTCAATATGTTCCTGCAACACTTCCCTGTTTCTATAATGCAGCTTATCTCTATCACGCAGCATTGCTCAGTTATTTCCACAATGCTGTTGGTCTCATTAACATGGTAACGGGACAGCTGACCACGCTGGCCTGAAAGGGCCGACTCAGCAGTACAGAATGCGAACTGTATCAATAAAGGGGAAGATTAATTATAAAAAGGCTAACACACTGAGAACTGAGGACAATTTATGACTGCCCATTCCCATGGTACAATCTATGACAAACCTGAATCCCATTTATCCTGACTGTGACCGTCTGGGGGTAATGTTAGCAGAGGTTGGGCTGAAAAAGTAGCACTAAAGCACTACAAATATATACTAGTTTAATAGAAAAATACATGAGAGTACCAAGAGATTGTTAGGAATAACATTTTTGCAACCACATTCTCCTTTCAACATAGAAGTAAATATCCAGCTATCATACAGGAGAAGATCCTACAAGAGATATTATGAGGCAAATATTAAAGCTACTAAAGTTCTTTAAAATTGAAAACTTACTTTCTGCTAGTGTCAGTGTTTGTTATGTATTTTGACCTGATTGTTATTGGTACATTTGTAGTCTATATCCACAATGTTTATATCCACTCTTTTCAGCCAGATGTCCGTTACCTTCCACTTTTTTTGTCTTGGCATTTTAAACTTCAGTGGATTTCTGAGGACAGTGGTTTACTGCTCCTCAGGTCTCTGCAGGGTAAATCCAGACAGATAGCTAGACTATCTGTCCAATCTGAGTTCTGTTGCACGACTGAAACTACTTTTGAACGTACACATGTTCCACCAAAACAAGTTCCTTCCCTAAGCTATCTTGCAGGGGCACCGTGGCTCTGATGATTGTGATTGGTTTAAAGAAATGCCAATTGACCAGAGCACGTTTGTCTCCCATCCCGAATGCTGTGTGGACTAGTTAGACCCTCATCTGCAGCTCTGTGGACGAAGAATCTGGCAAAGTGAGACTAGTCTATTTGAAAGGTTTGAGTGAAGTCTTTTTAACAAATTGGAACAGATCTTTTAGAGACATTTAAAGAGCAACTAGAAGAGAGAGACTAGAAGTCAGCCATGTTTTCTTAGCGTGACGCTGCCCTACCTGAGCTTATTTTCAATGTAATGTTTAATTGACAGGCAAGGGCACATCAGACTTCATCAAATCCCATTAGATGTACTCCATCAATCCCCCAGAGTTAAATCAGATGGTATACCAGATTGTGCTGGAGCGCAGCTACAGAAGAAGAGCCAAAAGAATGTGCATAGTGAAAGCCTGGGAGCTTATTATTTAAGTACTGTTGTAAAGTCAATTCACTTTCCTGATGCTAAAAGGATCATTTAAATGGACTGTGTAGGGCTAAATCCTATTTCTGTCTCCATCGCTCATGCAAAGCATATGGTGATGACTGGGAAGCTATGAGAATTTCAGGTGGGAGTCAGGGAGGCACGATTCAGAGAAAACGAAGGGGGGTATGTGTGTGTATGGTATTGAAAAGTGAAAAGAAGACAGGTTGGGTGAAAAGGGTGGCAATGCATGAAGAGGAGAGATAACATAAACTGAATGAGGAAGAGCGAGAGAAAGATGGGGGCAGGACAAGAGAGTCGATCAAACCCCTGAATGCAACAATAATGGCTAAAACACACACACACACACACACACACACATACAACTAAGATTATTAGGATCATGTGACACAGACACACACCCACAGAATACTAAAACCCACCCACGCATGCATCACACACTCCCTCTTTCTCTTCCTCGCTCCAGCTTACAGGCTATAAATAGCTGGAACTGAGCCCTTTGCTAATTCCTTCATTCAGAGTCTAGTGGAATGGCAGAATGCATGCAGTCTTTGATGCACGTCCTGACAGGAAGATATAGGAAGTGGTGGATAGTCCCCCCCACCTCCCCTCATTCTCATCCTCTCTTTATTTCAGTGTCTCTCACTTACTATACTGTTGCTTCTTGGCCTCATTCAGAGGCTAACTGAAAGCTTCAAAATTTTGATCAATACCATAATCTGGCAGTATACTCCGTCTCAGTTGTGTAATCGCATTAAGAAAGCGCCACATTCGCTTGCATCCACAATAAGTAAAGATACTGACTAAATTATGCAAATCATTTCTCCAATTACAGTCATTATCTATATCCGCTGAGATTATTTTAACACAGTTACACTTCAAACGTTCCCAATCGATTCAATGTTTTTATAACCTCAAGAATGACTCCGGTCAGCTCATTGGATTTGAATGTTGAAGCTCTGAAACACATGCTGGGCAAAATGTGAGTGTTTGGTGATGTAGAACAACCGGAACTAGAACGCAGCAGGCCTGTACAGCTTTGGATTTCTCCAGGGGTGTGCATTGCGCTGTTATGAAAGCAACAATATGAATTTTAAGTTTTACAGTTTGACAGGGTGGTGTATTTTTGTGAGCCTTTTTAAAACCAGAACCAAAGGGCAAAAGTGTGAATGAAGAATAGATGCATGAATGAATGAATGAATGAATGAATGAATGAATGAGAAAAGTTGAAATGTGGAGGGACAAAAAGATGAAGGAAAACTAAAATAAACACCTGTTTAATGTGAAATCTTCTGGATTTATTCATATCAAACATTTGCTGCAAATATCTCCTCTTAAGAGTGTTTCAATGATTAGATATTTACTGGATTCTGGAATGCTAATTTGTTCACATATTGTAGTGTGGTTAGTCTCTAACTCATCTATCAATCTGTAACTGCAAGTAATACATTTCTGGACATATTTATCAGTGGGACCATATTATGCTGTTTTTTTATATTCAAAACTTTGAAAATAGCTATAATCTTTGTGATTCCTGTTCTGTTTTTCCAACTATCTGATAGTAAGGGTGCATTATTGAAAGTGTAAATGTGTTTTTTTTGTTTTGTTTTTGTTTTATCTGTTGACCTTGGCGTTGACTTGATGTGATAAATTGTTTGACGACATACTGTAAATTAACAAGATTCAAAAATTCTTTATTAATCCCACAATGGGGAAAATGGGTAAACAGCATGGGATAGGAAAAAAAAGTAGAAGACAGATAAACAAACACTAAATATATATAAGTAAAGAAAATAAATATTAAATTTTGTCATGTTATCAAAATGTTGCGTGTCGAAGAGCTACAAATCAGGCAATAACCAATACTGCAGTTAAGAGTCAAGCAGTGGGCAGAAATGTGGTTATGATGCACTACACTTGTAAACAAATTAATCTCTGCAGACCATCATTTGCCGACAATCTCAAATGACGCAAGAAACACACTTTAATGAAGTCAAATATTAGTCCACACTCAGATTTATAAACTTTTAAAACTACAACCAATTATGAATTTGGACTGCATCCCACAAGGAGAAAGTTCACAGTTCCCTCAAAATCTAAAAACACCCTGCAAGATTGGAAAGAAAATAAGTCCATCACACACTACACAATATTAAGAGCTGTTTCTCTCTCCCTCTTTTACAATCAGACACAAACTGACTCTCTTCCTCACGCCAGTTGTCTCCAGCTCTTCTCTTTGTCTGCACAGTTATGATTTGTCTTGTAAGACACGTCAGCCTCAGTAGTTCTGGACACATTTCTAATAACCTTTTTCCTCCATTTGAACAGTCCTGGCTACACCAGCTTAGCGGTCAGCAATTTTAAAACCTGGTTCTCTCCTCCCCCTCAGCTCATGGTTAATATTGGATAGTGTAGTTCTCCGCTGAAAGGAGTGATGTTACCGTTCAGATCCATGCTGAACGGTAATGCTAATATCAAACAGAGATAGAGTTTTTTTCCCCCTGGGGCACAGTCTTGGCATCTTTACTTACGTGTCGAGTGCTTTTGCCGCAATCTTTTTGTTTGTTGTGTATCTAAAAAAATCTACACGAGATACAGGTATATTCAGACAGGTTATCCTTTTTTTTTTTTAAGCGTAAAAACATGTTTTAGTCGAAACCTAAAATACAAGTATGACCTGGAAAATAAACATAATATGGGACCTTTAATGTTTTGGTCCTTTTAGTCCACTGTGTGGCTGCCAGTGGCATTTTACTAGCAATGTATAGGACTGGCCTAGATGAAAAGTTCAAAGCAAGTGACCAACCTTGGCTGATTTGACTCTCTCTTCACCCTCACCACCTCCTGGAGAAAGACAAAGCCTTTGACCGTGCAAGCCTGTCACTGTCTGCTCCACTGTGCCTCCGGGTAGAGCAGAGAGGATGTGAGGAGAGGGAGAGGAGGGAGGTGAAACACGAGAGGAAGCGCAAAAGCAAAGATGGACTCTGTCAGATTTGGTTTGTGAGGGTTGGACCAGAGGCTGGGTGAGACCCTCGGCTCTGACCTCCATCTTCTATAAAATGAAAACTACCCAGAGATGTCTGACTTCAATTCTTACTCTCGGCTTCTCAGTCTGTCCTTGCCTTTTTATAAAGGGCTCTGTTTTGTCTCCTTCAGTTCTGGCGAGCGTGCTCATATGAAAGAAAACTTTTGGGGTAGTGTGTACAGTATACTGAGGTATAGAGACGAACATTCCCCTGTCCCTTGAGAGAAACAGGCACCCATGCAACATGTTACAGCAATTGTTCATTCTGTTAGGAAGTGGATTCTGCCTGCAGAAAGATGGCAATCTATTTTTCTCACATTATGCCTTTATTGTCCCATGTTTGTTCTTTAAAGGATATCAAATGTGGCTGGTAGGCGAAAGAGATGACATAAAGAAAGAGATGGAGTAGAATAATCTGGCATCAGAAGGAAAATATATCATACATCCACTGCTGCATGCAGGCACTTCTCTCTCTCTTTCCATTATTTATCTGTTTGTTTTATCTGTTTAATTTATTTATTAATTTCTAGCCCTTTGGTGATGCCAATGTTGCAGCGCAGCCTTCGGCCGCCGTGTGCTTTTATTTTGTTAGTATTGAACCCTTCTTGATGAATCTCCTCAGAAAATTTAAATATTGCAGAACGGAGAGATGTGGGAGTTTGAGTTTGATGCATGGAGATGGATGAAGTATTGGCTGGAATAATTCATAACGGCCCCCAGCTCGCAACCTGCAGCTCAGTCCAAGAAGCACAGAGCTGACAACGCTGAGGTTAGCGGTTCAAATCCCCAGGGATTATCTGGCAAAACTGATGTATATCCTCCTCGAGCAGGACTAATTGAATAGAACTAGCAGCTCAAAAGGCACTTTGTAACAGCTTATCAGGGTTAAACCTCAGCCTATCACCAATAAAGTTCTTATTAGAGTGGGAGAGTCTGTCTCTGTTTGTTAAAGATCCATAATTGTCTATTTTGTCTTAGAATTCAATCGTTAATTTAGGAATTATTGATTTTAGAATGCTGTTAGATGCCTCAGAGAAGCCTAACTGTAGGTGATTGCTGGTTCATGTGAAGTTAACCTATAGAAATAGCCATCTGACAGCTTACCTTGGGATGTGGGACATGCATATTAATACTGTATATTGGTTGGCCATAAGTCAATCAGAAACTGTCGAACAGATGGGTGGAAAGGGGTAACAGGAAGGAAAGAACCGACCGATACAAAAAATACATTTCGCTTCATGAAATGGCCCATCTTGGGTTTGCTTCCCTGTGTTGGAAAATATCCACCACAAAAATATGGAAAAGATTAGCCTGACGTGGACATACTCAGATTGTAGTCAGAATATGAGTCTGATACTGCTCCATTGGGCTGTGATTATGGGGCGTGTTTCAACTGAACAAGGAAACAAAATGCCTCTGCACTCAATTAGAGCAACGGAGTAGGTGACGTATGTTGAACTCTCTGCTTCTCTTTTAATGAATGCGCTGTTGATATCTTCTATAACAGACGCAAATTCACATCTCAATTCTCCAGCGGAAGCCATCTTTGTTGTAAACAAATTCAACCCAAGCGCTCTTTGGTGACGTGGTTGGTCACATTACTATTGATCATCTGTCTATCATTGTATAAAGCCCGCCGTGACAATTTGATTGGCCCGAACAGCTCTGGTTCAAGCATAGTTGCTGGATCAAGTCCAGACCGAATTGACCAACCTCAAATGTGCTAAGTTTGGCTGGCATCCAGGCTAGGAAAAGATAATACTTTCAAGAAAGATCAAAGGAAGAAGTTGTGAGAAAGTAGTATGATGCCTGTTCGAGGGAATATAAAATCAAGCTTTGTCGAGCAAGTAGGAAAAAGACACAGTTATGAATGTAAAGAGCTAAAGCGCAAGTGGACTCCACACAGCCAGTAAGACACTACACAGTTGGTGTAGACACTTCAGCAGGTGTTGTGGGTCTACAGACAAGACTTCTATGGTCTAAGGCTGAATCTCACTTCTCTTATTTGATATCTCCTTGGTCAAACTGGAAGTTGCTGACCTAACTTTGTAAAGGCCATCTGAAAGCTCATATTCCTGCTCCAAGGAGCGAGGATGGATCCCTGAGGAGCTATGAGCGAGGAAACACAAGTGCAGCCTTCCCGGAAGCAGTGCAGCTGAAAGCCGTTGCTAACTCCGCTCAGCTGACAAATTCATGTGACGCTTCAGAGGAAAGGACGTCGGATCCCTTTGAAAGCCCATTTCCTCTCTCCGCGCATGATTTCCTTTGTCTCTACCATGCTTACTTGTTGGGACGGACTAAGACGCGAGAAAGGGAAGCAAGTGGATGTACCGTGGATGAAATTTAAGAGAACTGAGATTCATCCTTAGACTCCTTCACAAACCCAAACGGAGTGCTACCATACAAAAGAAGACTCTGAAAAGACTAAACTCTGACACAATCTCACATCTACAGACAACCATCTTGCTTGTTGGTAAAACATTTACAGCAAGTTCCCATTTAACGGCTGCGGAGTCCAGCTCCTCCGACTTATTTACCATGAAGCCTTGCTTTGTGTTAGTAGATGCTGACTGCTGAGAGAAGCATGCGGTTTGTCTGTGGGCCTAAGGCAGCAGCAGCAGTAGCAGCCAGTCTTTCCCTCCCTTCCCCATCGTCCATCGATCCACCGTGACTCTGCAGGAGCCTGATGAAAACCTCTCACTATGATTTATGGGATGTCATCTCCAGGGGAACCGGTGGAGCCTCTCCCTCCCTCCCTGCGTTTGGTGAAGGAGCAACCTGCCGACGGGCAAAACCAGTTTCCCTGGGTCCTAAGGCCTGATATTCTTACAAGCAGGTACAAGCTGGGTTTATAGTCAACACTTTACATATACATACAACATTATATTGCTATTCCAATGGTCATCAATGCGTTCTTACATCCATCCATCACAGAAAACTACTCACTATTTAAAAAAACCTGCTAAGTAAAAGGGTCACAAAGAGTATTCTGTATTATGTATTTGCATGTATATGCTACCATTTGTCTTTTTTATCATAATATATAAATAATGATGCAACAACAGAACAATGTTAAAACCTGATTGAAGATTGATGAAGTAACCAAGAACCAAGAAATATTGTTCCAGGCTCTAAAATATTCATACATTATACAGGAAGTGATAACATCCAAAAGCACTAAAATCCTCAATGATTTCAAGTTTCTGTTAAACCTGCAGTGTGGATCTTTTGTCTCCCCCCTCTGGCAGTGAGAGTAATATACACAAACACTGTGATTGATTGCTTTCTTTTTTTGGACTTTAATCCTTCCTGAGTTTCTTTTTTTTTTTTCTGGAAACTTTTCTGCCATAGATTCTTCCACCATACTCCTAGCTGCTGCTTCGATGCTATGGTCTCTTCCCTATTCCCGCCCCCTTTAGTTCTGGTTGGTTGACGTACAAACGCATCACGCACCAGCGTGGGAACAACAGCAACGTACTGAGAATTACAGACAGCCTTCCCTGCCGGTGATAGGCTTATTCTGCATTGTGTAAACTCGTTTGCAAGGGCCTGAATGTAATGGACCATAATTAATTATGTAAAAATCCTGCACAGCTTTAATCACATAGTAACAAGTGTAATTTTGTATTATTACTGTAATAATAGATATTAGTTATGTTCCCTTTCTGGCTTTTTTTCTTACAAATTCAGAAACATATTTATTTATCAGTGATATGGATTTAATGAAAAAATGACAACACATGGCTAGTTTAGCAACTTACAAAGTGCTTAAGTATTAATTAAGAAGCCATGTGTAACCAGCAAATGTTTGCGCACATTTGTTTATCTATGAACAAACACACATTCATGTTAGAGTGTCCCACTTTACTCCATTTGCACTGATGGCAGCATTAGGAAGTAATTCTGCAGGCTTAATCCACTTAAAATTAGAGGTTTTTAAGGATTCTGTCTTAAGGGTGCCCTATAAAAAGGATACAAGTATATGCCTCAAGAGACTCTGGGATGCAGCATTCATTATTAAAAAAGTATGAAGAATAGAAGTGGGTTCAACGGCAAGAGAAGTTGGACAGGATGAGTGTGTTAACATGTGAGCATATTCAATGTTGTGTGTTGGTGAGGGTCCCTGTATACAGCGGGTTTTGATCGACTGCCCAAAAGCTTTTCCCTCTACTTTCTCCTCTCTTTTGCTCTTTTTTCGCCTCCCCTCCCAGGTGATGTAAAAATAATGACTTCAAATCAATTCGGGAGGAGAAGCAGAGGAAAGGAGGAGTAAAGAGAAAGACAACCCTGGAGGTGTTAGAGGAGTGCTGAGGCTAGCAGTGTCATGCATGTCCTGACCTGCTTTTTAACATTAAGGGCCCTATCTTGCACCCAGAGCAGTGTAGCCTGACGCAAGTCTCTTTGCTAGTTTAAGACCGACTCAGTTATCAATTTCCTGTCCGGCGACCAAGACGTTAGCAAAATGGAAATGCACTTGCGTGCTGGTCTTACAGAGAGGTGTGTTCACGTCATTGACCAACAAAAACCTGGTCTTCAGTCAATAACGCAGTATTTCATTGTTATTTTAACAGCGCTTTAGTAAAATGCGCCTAGGCTCGTGCACAAATAGGCAGATTTTTTCTTGCTAATAATATGTTGGATTCATGTTAAAATAAAAATTAATTAATTAATAATTTGGTGCCATCAACCACCAATACAAATTCCTTGCATGTACTTACTCGGCAACAGGGCTGTAGTACTCAAGTCCGGTCTTGGACTCAAGACCATTTTTCTATGGACTCAAACCTCTTTGGACTCTGTCTTGATTAGGACTTGACTAGTCCTGGTCTCGGACTTGCCTTGGACTCGACAAAAGTGGTCTTGACTACAGCCCTATTCGGCAATAAACCTCTTTCTGATTCTGATTATTTTCTCACTGAATTAGTTGTTTTGTTTATTAAATGTCAAGAAATGGTGAAAAATGTCGCTCTGTTTCCCAAAGCCCAAGATGACGTGCTCCAATGTCTTGTTTTGTCCACAACTCAAAGATATTCAGTGTACAGTCACAGAGGGAGGAGTGAAGAAAATGCACAGTTTTTCTTCATCATATTGTCCCACACCTGTTGTGTTTGTTGTTTAAAATACTCTCTGGAGGAACCGAAACGTTAGTTTTCTGTAAATAAACGGTGACGGTACAGCAAGAGCAGAAGTGCAGGATTTCTTTTCCTTTGTTCCTATTCTTAATAAAAATGAGTCAAACCAATGAATCGATTATCAAAATAGTACATTTAATAGTTGACAACTAATCGATTGATCTTCGCAGATTGATCTTTGCTGCAATCTTGGTTTTATAAACAATCACTATTTTACACCTGTGTGACATTTCCAGTGAGTGCATTGTACACCAATGGAACAGTGTGTAAGCAGTGAGTAGCTGGGAGTGTGCATTAATGTCTCTGTATTATGGCACATTTCCATCAAGTCGTACATCTCACACACAAAAGAAGAGGAAAAAATAAGCCGTGCGACAGTGTGATATAACTCAAGACCTGATGTATAGTGTTCTATATGTGCCCAAGGAGCTATAAGTGGGAATGACGGGTGGGGTGTCAAGGGCTGAGGCTGAAGTGTCAGAGTGGAGAGGCGGAAGACAGGAAGGAAGGAAGGAAGGAAGAAAGGCTGTTGAGCTGTGAGGGGCTAAAAAAAAGTCTAGTCAAGTGATGGAAGTGCTGACAGGGACAGAGGAAATCAGTGCCTCATCACTATACTGACTTACACATCAATGTGCACATACAGACAGCAGAGACTTTAATGACTACAAACATGAAGGCACACACACACACACACACACAGTGAAATTGATACCTTCAAAGCAGACGATGGGGGATTCTTTTCTAGTTGAATTTTTATGTTGAAACGGTGTGTATGTGCTGATGAAAAACAACACTTCTTATCCACACTACACCGATTGCGTTAGTGAAGCAAGTTGCTTTTCTGAAGACCTCCAGTTGTTTGAGGTCAAACCAAGAAATACTTTCCGCCCAGGGAAACTCGGCAACCTGATTCCTACAGCCTTCACTCTTTTAGTGAAAGGCGCTGGCTTTGTGCAGCTTATAACAGAAATATAGAAATGAACAGACAAATGTGAAACACGTCTTGCAATACCCCAGGCAAGGAAAGTGAGAGAGATGGGTGATGGAAATCTCTGCTCTTCATGTCACACCTGCCGACAAAATGGAAATATTTCTCTTTTATTGCTCGCACATCTAATAGTGCCCAGGCAGGCAAAAAGGTCTGCAGAAAGATCTGAGTTGAAAGAAGAGGGTTCTTGACGGTAAAAAAGGAAGAAAATTCAAATGTCACCTAATCCCTTTTCTCATAAAGTACCCGGAAAGGGATTCAGTCCGGCCCTTTGCTCTCTTGCATTGTTACACCTTGAATGGGATGTTCTGTAAAACCTCGGTAGGGTAACTGAAAAGGTACTTGACCCTCCATGGACTATTGTACATATTGTTTCTTATTTATAACACATATGCAATATTTTGATGTATAAAGTGCATGAACCTGGAAAAGAATCATAACATTCACAAGAGTTGTTCACATTAAGTTCCCTGGGCTTCTCTCCCTAATTGACCGTTCGCTAAGCCCCTACCCTGAAAAGTGATTGTCAAATCATGGCGTAGCAACTGTAACTAGGCAAGGCCGGCCTGTCAAGCTTTAAATTTCTCTGCATGTTGAAGCAGTGCAGTAAAAGGGAAGTGTGGTATAGGAGGGATAGGTAGCTTTCACCCTCGATGTTTGCACACTGCATTTTTTTACGTAGCCATCAAGTGAATATCTGAAACCCCCCATCTCGAAATGAGTCAGCTGGAAATATAAAAAAATTCAGCCAGTCGTTTCCAACCAGCTCATGAAGGTAATATCTGCTAGCTTTATTTCAGCTGAAAAAAGAGACGCTCGGTGCCTAGAAATGAGAAGAGAACAATTTCTACAAATCTGAACGACCCATTGTTGTTAGAAGGACAAGATTTAAGGAATATATTTCTGGTGATGAATCAGCCTTCATATTCATTTTAAACTATATATGTACTGTGCGAGTATGGGAAGCTTGACAGGCATAGCAAGAGTAACTAAAGAGACTGGGGCTTAGCGAACAGTCAATTATCTCTTAAGTCTTCCCATTAAATCCCTCATCTCCCAGCCTCCCCTAAACCTTGATTTAATACTGTCCACTCACCATCCTCCGTGGGCACGTAGACATTGAGGTAGAGGCAGTCCTCGCTCTGGTTCTGGATGTAACCCGCTGCCACGTCCAGGTTGTCTGTGAACCACACAGGCAGCATAATCTCCGGCAGCACGCCGTGGACGTTCTGAGGGCACACAGGGGCAAACTGTGTGGCGTTGCGGATCTCCTGCCAGGATCCTGGGGCTTCAGGTGGCTGAAAGCGGCGGTCGCCGATGGGTGCCGTGGCGTAGGGGACGCCTAGGTACTGCTCCACAGGGCCCAGGATCTCATTGTTTAAGTCCTTCTTGATGCCTCGGATCTTGCCGTAGTTGGTGGTGACTATGGGGTGTTTGGAAGGGTCTAGCTTCTGGCTCGAGGCCAGGCTGATGAGGAGGATGAGGCCTAGCACACCCATTAGGCACCAGTCTGTCATGAGACTAAGGGGCCGCGTCCTGGACAACAAAACTTGCCGCCTTTGTTTCCTCAGAGCAAGTGGAAGGGGGTACATGACTGGATTCATACTGTTCAGCCACCTGCTTCTAGTCTGTTTTGGAGCACTTCAGTCTTTTTCGGAGAGAATAGGGATTATGACCAACACTCTGGAAGGTAAAGCATAAGAGGGGGATTAAAAACAATAGCAGGCAGACCCTGGAAGAGTAAAAGGAGCTTTTACGGAGGTCTGATCAAGAGCGAAGGGGAGATGGAAGGCAAAGCAGTTGCTAGGGGAAAGAAGGGTCCTTGGGGTGCTGGAGAAAGGAGGCCTGGCCCCTCGGTGTGGGATGTCAGGTCAGTGTTGATTCTGAGCAACAAGGAGCCGAAACGCTTCCCCAGCCATGGTTCTGTTGCGTTCCATCCCTATTGGTCTTCTATTATCCAGATCATTTGATTGCCGTTTCTTACAGCCACTGAATTCTGCAGCATGAGACAGGAGGAAGGGGAGGGAAGAGATATAAAGGACAGCAAAACATACAGAGAAAAAAAATAAAATGAAAACAGAAAGAGAGAGGGGGGAGGCAAAGGGGGGAGGGAGAGAGAAAGATAAGAGAGGTTATAGTATATCTGAAGCAGAAATATATTCCACTAAATGTTGCAGACTGAAAAATATTTCCTGAAATGAAAGCGGTGGAAATGAACAGCCAGTATTGTTGAGATCAAGTAAAAAAAATAATAATGAAAAAAAAGAATCATTTTGGGATCATTTCATGCAGTCATCAACGTATTTCGCTTCACATCATTACATCACAGACGTAAAAGCGCAGTTCTCCGGCGTGTAGAACTCAGGAAATGCAATCCTTGTGACCACATTCTACCTCGCCTGGTTTTTGCAAGATTATCCAACCCGTGCAAATCATCATGTTCTGTATACTCCATTTCTACACAACTCTCCCTATCTATTATGCATGAAAACCCTAACCTGCCCTGGTCTGACCTGCATCCCGAATCCCGCCGGGTGAACTGTGTTTAACCTGCCAGCTTAGCCCTGACACATCTCTGCAGATAATGTAGTGCAGCAGATGTAGTCACACCGCTATCATCAAGTCTTCCTCTAACAGCACTGCAACTGATGCCTCAATATTTATGTTTATTAATTTCCTAAAGGCTTCAGTGCTGGTTCTGGAGATAAAAAGTACAGCAGAAAGCATAGAGGCAAAGCAGAGTAGAGGCTAGAGATTAGGGTGAGCCTTTCACTGCCCAGCAGGGTCAAAAGTCAATAATGTGCGCCTGTAAGCAGCTTATGACAACCCGGGACACTTTTGGGCTACATGCAGAACACAGAGACACACACAGCAAGCCTTAATTGACCCACACACGAATAAGTGTCCACACACTGTATACTCATTCATGTAATCTAATGTGAAAATGGACAAATCCTCATGTAACAGACCCACTCAGAAATGCATGAGGCATGGATGAGATTATACCGTCATAACGTTGTTGGGTGGTGTTATGTCATATTAAGAGGGGGGCAAACACCCTAGCAGTAATGAAGACTGTACAGGAAAAACAAAGAAATCTCTTTTATGTTCACACACACTCTATTTGCGTCTTATCTGATTTTTAAAATTCACCGTTACCTCTTTCTCACTTTCACGCTCTCTCTTGCTTTATCACCATGCCATAATTGTCCCATTTAAAGTCATCATTACCGTATTATTGTATCGCCTGCACCCACTGAAGCGCCTCTGTGTTTTTTGTTGTCTTTCTTCCTATTCTCCCACTGCCAATAAAGCCATTTGAATTTGAAAGTATGGGAGTTGAGTGCCCTGAGGCAAGACGGCAGATAATTAGAGTATATAGGCTGATGAGCAAGTGAGCGCTCTCACTCAAATTGATGTAAGACATACAAATAAGCTCATTCATGTAATAATAAAGGTTCTTATGTACCGTACAACAAGCTATTTGAGTGTTTGATATACTTCAGCTTGGGGGTCATCATTGTCTTCATTTGGTACAGTGTGTTGAGCCCAAATACAGAATATTGGTGCCTGCCTTTTATTCCTCTTAGTGTGGACTTTGTTGTTCTACCCATGCGCCCATGTGTGTGTCTGCGAGTGTACCCTCTCACAGAGAAGCGGGCAGCAAGATGTGTGCTCTAATTAAACCATAGAGAGTCTAGAGGCTGGCCGGCTTTGCGCAGCGCGTAGGGACGAGCGCTCCAACCCACCCACACACACATTACCATTAAACTTTCATCCTTCAAAACACATAAAAGAGACTGGGAAATAGAAGGCCAGAGATGAAGGCAGAGAAATAAAGGAGCAGGGATAGCGAGAGACAAATCAGAGATGAGAAGTGAAAATGTAGATGGAGAGGAAACAGGTCCTGGTGTTAATGAAAAGCTCCTCTCTGGTGAGTAGACACCTTTCAGAGTGCTTGAGTAAGAGCCACATGTGGAGCTGCTTCACTGACCCTGGGGCCTCTTAGAGAAGTGGACATCTAAAAGATTCCCATCCTAAGGCCCACGTTGGGGGCCAACTGGACTGCTCTTGCCCTAAACCTGCACCTCAAGCCTGGGCAGGCACAGAGGGCAGCAGAAGCCCACAAGAGCCAGAATCCTTGGGAAAAATCCAAGGCTCTGGCAGGCGTGAGTGTGCCTGGAGGGACCTTCAGACTTTTGGGGTGCATCTGAGTGTTTAATTGCTAATTGGCTCAATTATAGGGCCTAATTAGTCCAGCTTTGCTGTGAGCAGTCGGGGAGCTTAAGTGATTGATGAAGTAGATATGCAGAGAAAAAGTGGCGACTGATAGGAGAAGATCTGAGCATGGACACTCCATACAGACATACAGGACACATATATGGAATGTGTGCGGCATTTGGAGTGCAGGTAGCATACACTATCACACTGACAGACGGTTCTCCCGAAACACTGTATCTCCGGGCATTCGTGGGGCACTATCACACACATGCACACTCATCCATGTCTACAGAAGAATGTTTTTCCTCAAACACAGCGAGATAAGGAGAGAGAAGAAGGGAGGGGGGGCACACGGGTCATCCAGTGGCAGACCAACCAACCTCATCTTTCCTTGCACCCGCCCTCTGTCACTCAGTGTATCTCATCTAAATGTGTTCCATTGAAAAACCTCTGGAGGATAAAGCAATGCAAAGAATTCTATTTTCAGTTTTTTCACCAAGCCTGTTTACTGCAGTCTGTACTGCTACAGGGCTGGGTGACGTGTATACGATTGCGGATGAGCACAAAAAGAAGCAAAACTGTTGTGGTTGTATGTTTCTGTTGTATGCTCTGTTTCCTGTTTTATTTTGGTAGTCTGTTTTTCTGTCTAGTCTTGTCTGGTTTTACTTCCTGTCTCGTGTTTTCCCGTGTGAGATTGTTCTGCCCCGCCCTGATGTGTTTCACCTGCTGTATCACCTGTTCCTTGTTTTGCTTGTCACCTCTGTATTTTTGTCTTGTGTATTGTATTGTATCATTGTATTGTACAATGTGTCAGTTCTCAGACATGTTCTGTGCTGTCTTCTTGTCCTTGGAGGGTTTTTTTGTCTCTAGTTCCTGTTTGTTGGATTACTTTTGTTTTTTGGACATCCGTTTCCTTTTGTCATCCATTTCAGAAGTATGTTTTTGCATGCTGCATTCAGGTCTCCTTTTTTTGGTGTGAACTGTGTTTTTTTTGCTTAATAAATCCTAGAGCTCAAACTTTCTCCTGCTTGCTTTCTGCTTTGGGGTCCTCAAATTCCCCGAGTCATGACACAAAACAATGGTGAAAATGTTTTCCATGACCAAACATTATTCAAATTGGGTACAAACATTTCCATCCACAGCAACGCACAATCTGCAAGCAGCAAGGTGTTTGGCGCAATGCTTAAGGACACGCAAACCTGCAAGCTCTTGCTCTCCTAGACCACTGTGCCGTTCATAATTAAAAAAAAAAATGTAACCTCTTAAACACTTTAATCTGCCACACAAAACTCTAAGTGATACAATTTTGTTGCTTAATGTGTTAACCTGAAATGTCTCCTGTCTGTTTAACAAATTCCAATAGACGGTGCAGTAATTGTCTTATTATTAGGCCCACGGCTAGGCTATATCAATGTCACCATTGCTCAGTACAGTCAATATCCACTCTGCTGCTGCTGCAAAAAAGAAAAGAATGCAGTGTAAAAGAGGAGTTAGAATCTGTTGAAGACTACAACATCAGACACCCGGCACCTAAACTAAAAGAGAAACAGGGAGTGTCGGTACACGATCCGTTCTGCCTGCACAATCCGTCCTGCGCGTGCGCGAGAAGTTCACGCAGATGATAATCATGTTCAGATCATGATCTGTTCCACAGTAGTGGTTTGACATTAGCTCAACCGGAAAGTCAACATTAGTTTAGCTAACAGGTAATTCGGCTAACCACTAGCTAGCTGAGACAGCATGTAAAATACTCTCAAATATAATATAATATAATATATATATATATATATATATATATATATATTAAATATTATATATTATAATATTTAACAGCTGTTACATCAGTTCTACTTTACTTGAGCTCATTTAAAATACAATCACTCAATACTTGTCTTTATTATTACTGTAAAGTCATAATTTAGCTGTAGCCTGCTTTCCCCACTGTTTAGTTTGAGTAACGTTATTTTAAACTGAATCAAAGCTAGCAGTTAGCCGGGAAGCTAACACCGGTGGAGGCTAACTGTCCTCTTTATACTTCCATGAGGCTAACAGCTGACCGCAACAACTATGCCATATGCGGATCTGTGCAGGCAGCACAGATTGTGTACCGATGTATTAGCTAAGAGAACGGTGATTAAGAGCCTTTTTTTTTCTTTTCTTTCTTTTTAAAGGGACCAAAGGCGTTTTGGCGTTTTTGATGTAATTGATGTAAAAAGTCTCTGTTAGCGCCATATTTGGAACTCATGGCGTCGCTATTTGACGCTCTCGGGATTTTGGCGTCATATTTAGAAGCGCTTGGTTGGGACTCTAGGTGTCACTTTTTGACACTCTGGGTGCTGTGTTTTTTGACACATCCACCACCCCAACCAACCTCCCAATCCGGATTATTGGTATTTCATACTACTCACTATGAGTATGATGCTCTTAATAATACGTCATGTAACAGCACCGTAGTCAAGCTGCTGCTCCACCCGGTGCGTCCCATACAAGGGGGATTTTTGCATCGGTATGTGACACTAAGAGCCACTGGCCAAGTTTCAGTATTTTCCATGTTGACCTAAAACCCCTGGAACAGAATCCAATCTGGACCCAGTTACCCTAAACACATTTTGGACTCATGTCCTTGGTCTGTCAGTTACGGGTAACCAGGAGGACAAGTGAAGACCTATACCAAACCTTCAGTGACAACTTACTTGACAATACTGCTACTGATACATTTTGTTCGGTAAGGTAACATTTCATAATGTACTCTTCTCAATACACACACAGCTGTTTATATGGTTTGTGGCTCTTTCGCTAAAATGTTTCCCCAGTTTTCCTCCAGTGGACAAATCAGCCTTGAGATGGCAGTCTCAGAATCGAATCCATCACCATTCTGCCACATAGCTTACCGAGCACAATCTAAATCCCACCAACACCAATTCCACCCAATTCTGCTCCAATACAGCTGCAGAACCACCCACTAAGTCCTTGCCTGTAATTGCTTGCCACCTCTCCCTCCGTTTTGTGTTACCAGTCAGTCTGTCAGTGCACTGGGTTCAACTTAATGATAGATAATGACCTGACTTCGCCAGCCTGGTGGTGCAGGAATTCAGTGCGTGAAGGGTGCTGGATAGATGAGGTCCAGAGTAACTGCCTTAGCTTTAGGGTCAGGAGGAAGAAAGACAGACCGGCAGACAAATGAAGACAAATCAAAGCAGTTGCATGAACAAAGTGTCTGTGTGGATCTAACCCTGTGAACGCACATAAAGCAAGAACGCATAGGCTACAGCACATTTACCATGTCAGCCAAGCACAAACACACAAATGCACCCACGCACACAGATACATTAGGCTCATTATTATTACAAGGCGTTTAAGGTCTGACAGTATTTGAATCAGCTCATTTGTTTTTACATTTGCTAATTAATACATCAAGGCTGAGACAAGAAAATCGGACATTTGAATGTCAATATGTCCATGTGACAGTGTGTATTGTTGTCCATGTATCCTTGTATACAGTATAAACTGTATATTTAGGCAAAAATGTGATGTTGTTTGGAGTTTGTCCATAAGTCCATGCTGTCAGTGTGTGCGCTTTTATCTGCGTGACAGCAGTTTGATGTGTTGATCGCAAAGTAATTTTGAGGGCATGGTAGAGTGGATGCTGAGTGGTTGAACTGAAAAAGGCCGTTTTATCTCTGCAGAGGCCACATTAATGGCAAGAGATGGGGCGGACATAAGTGTGTGTGTGTGTGTGTGTGTGTGTGTGTGTGTGTGTGTGTGTGTGTGTGTGTGTGTGTGTGTGTGTATGTTTTCCGTCTTGCTGACAGCCTCTGTGTGGGCTCCGAATAGAAAAGAGCTGCCGGTCAGGTCAGAGCTCACTCTGGCTCCTGTCAATGCATTATTTTTTTATTATTTTTCAGCACTCCATCTCTCTCTCACTCCAGTTTAACACATAGCTGAAGGCAGGATGTATGTTAGGAAGATGGAGACATATAAAGAGCAGACCAATCAACTAACATTGAGCAACACTGTTAGGTCATGGCGGCCATACGTTTTTTTCTTTTTCTCAATAGCGCTTGAATTTCACGTATCATGACCCCTCCAAAGTTGGAGCAGCTCACCATCAATCTATGCTTTTATACATAAGTTATTACTGTCAATGCACATTTAAATACAAATTTCAAGCAACATTTCCTAGACTAATTTGCTGGAAGATTATTGTTTGTAGTCCTCAGCAAAACTACAATTTCAATGATTTTGTAATAATGGATGTTTAGATTGGTCAGATTCTGCAGTCCCCATTCTGACAATGAAGCAAGACACGCTAGTCTGAAATGATATTCCTCTAATGTGTGGAGTAACTAAGCTCTATGCGTCCTTAGTCAAGCTTATAAATAAACAAACAGGCATGATTCTTTCACTGTTATCACTCAAAATACATAATAATTTAAAAAAAAACATCTAGAACATATTAATTAGTTTAAATGAAATCCTCTACTTTGAAGCCAGGAAGTGTAACTATACATGCGTGTAGGGTTTCAATGGCGTGTAAGGATTTCATGTAGATAAACGTATACATTTTACTTTCCATTTTATCTCAAATTAAGTGAAGCTTATTATTGATACAGTAACAATAGAGTTTGGCTGATTTTCAGGTGAAGCGATAAGCATCTCTAAAAAGATCAACCCCGCTCTTCATCACACTCCTATAACACTGTCATAATCAGGATGAATAGTTTTTTTAAAGTATGAAAAATCAATGCAGCAGGAGACCAGAGATATTAGTCCTTGTCCTGATAGTGTGTGTAATGTAGCCTTGAGCAGCTAGCTTTGAGCAAAAATGAGGAGCAGGTTACAAAGGTCTGGTCACTTCTTTCTAAAACGTGATTTATGCTTCTGCGTAAAATGTACGCAGTGGCTACTAGGGTTGTGCTGATGGACAATGTCATCGTCCATCATGATGGCTGGCCGGCATGGAGAGCCACCATTGTGGCACCACGGCCCCCAACCTGTCAGACACGCTAATCCTAGTCGCGATGGGATGGGAAATTGACAATTGCGTCGGTCTTAAACTAGCAAAGACACTTGTGTTGTGCTAGATAGAGCCCCTTAAGTGGAAGCTACTTCTTTCCCCCTTACATGCAACTTATTTGTGAAAAACCATAGCTTTGAGCAGACAAGATTGGCAGTAGTGATACAGTCTCTCTCTCTCCCTGTTAGTTGTAGCTTGCTCTACCTGTTAGTAACGTTGGACACAGCGGTCTCGAGCATGAGAGAAAAAAAGTTAACGTGGAACGCTATCACACTTTCCTTTCTCCCCTCATTGGACTAAGTTTGTTGACATTACTGTGTGCATCAATAAGTAAGTCTGATGACGATGTAATGTAGGAACGTACGTTAGCAACAGTAGGCTAATTCATGAGGGTGCTATTTTATACGTGAGCTAATGTTGCACATCTGTTCATGTGGGCTGCAAGAGTTATGTTTCTGTTTATTGAATGCATTATTCAGTGCAATTATAAACGAGAATGTAGTTTAATGTCAGTAATGATGGTATATTAGGTTATTACTGTCGCTCTGTTAAAGGCAAACGTTCCACTCTACAGTTGTTACACAGAGCACAGACGTCTGATTGAGCCTAGACTTAGTAGTTAAAGAAGTTTTAAGAAAGTAGGTCAAGTTGTAATTTACTGCCCCTACCAGCGGCAGCATGTAATACTGTCTACTTACAGAGGGCATTTAAATATACTGTATGTCTGATTGTTAGCCCACAGTAGTAGAAAAAAATATTTATGTAATAGTCCCCCCACCACGACAATATCATCGTCCATCGCGATGTTCTACTGTAAACATCGTCAACTGCCAATTTAGGGGACATTACACAACCCTAGTGGCTATGTACGTAGGTATGTGGAGACATGGACCTACGTGGGACCTTTTGGCGTCGCCTGATGTGCACCTCCCAAAAATTTAACTACACGTCGCGGCGTCGTGTTGCTTGGCTGTGGCTTGGTAGCGCTGCCGTTCTCCTTCCCCATAAACAATAAACAACATGAAATCAGAGGGTTAACTTTTCCTGCTACAGATTTCCCACCGTGGTCAGAAAGAACAGGGGAGACACTTTGTCATTACAGCCTAGGGTTGGCACTTGCTCCGATGCTAATCGCCGTCACTCTCTCAACCATACACTCCCTCACACACACACACACACACACACACACACACACACACACACACACGAAAGTTTAAACTTCAGGCCACCTACAGAGGCTACGGCAAAGCTCTGCGTGGAGCCTCTACAGATTTCTTTTAATTTCAAACTTGTCTTTAACCTTAGCTGAATGCAACATTTTGTTTTATTTAGATAGATAGATAGCTTTATTTGTCACATATGCACAAGTACATAGCGAGATTATGCTTTTTGTAGAGCATGTTACACACACAGCCGGACGTCTAGACTTTTAAACTTTGATGACTATATTTCTATGTAGCGGTTTTATGGGGCCACAGGACAAATTCATATACTGTATAAAGTGGCTATAAAGTTACATTATTTACATGAGAGCTTATTGTGGGGATTTATTGTACATGTGAGATACCACTGAAGTAAAGGCAGCTCGACAGCAACAGATGTGTCTATATGCATAAATATCTTGCACACACTTCAGAACAGCATAAAAAGCATAAAACTTTTCTTCCATGTTGACAAAATCACATCAAACTTTACTAGATCTATTCAGCCTTTCTCTCTTTATACATTGTGCATTGTCTTCTCTCCCTCTCCAGACTCTATTCACACATTGTGGAGGCTGACAGTGGAGGAGAGAATGGGCTGATAGACTGCCAACTACAATACAGACACAATGGGAGGATGCAGAGACAGAGGGAGGGCTACACAGAACAGGAGGAGAGTGTAGGGGCTGTCAGTGAACTTGTTGTTAACAACACAGGGATGTACTTGCATAGACATCAGTGTTGGGTAGCGGCAGTGTGAGCAGGAAGTTTGTGTGTGTGTGTGTGTGTGTGTGTGTGTGTGTGTGTGTGTGTGTGTGTGTGTGTGTGTGTGGAGGAGGGGGTGTTGGGGTTGCGGACCACTGGAGCGCAAAATTGGAAACAATGTGTCGGCAAGAGTTAAAAGCAAATATTTACAGGGCTTTAATTTGCATTGGAAGCAGTGAGTTTCCGGTGTGGGTCAGTGGTTTTTACGGTAGAGCTGAGAAACACGGAGGGGCATGGGTGGTAATTAGACAGACAGTGGTAGATTAATCACAGTCTGACAGCACCGCCTCACAGCCACACATAGACACAGACACAATCACAAGCTGTACGCAGCGCCATCACTTGGTTTGGCACGCTCTACAAAAATACTCTGGATGTTTTCCTCTCACCCAGAGAGGGTGAGTGTATCCAGCTTTGACGAGCATACTGATGAGCATTTGCTCTTATTTCTCTGCTAGTTCTTAACATGCATGCACGCGCATGCACACACACACACACACACACACACACACTGTCCTGCCGTCGTGCTCTGATTACCTGCTTCTCCTTCTTCCTCTGTCTCCTCTATAAATCACTCGCTCTAAATTCCCCCTCCCACCTCTAGCTTTAGGAGAGCTCCTGAGCCGTTAACAAACCCACCACGCTCAAAGATACTCCAGTGGGAGCGTCCAGGAGAGGCAAAGGACAGAGTGGTCCTGCCCCATGGGAAGAGCTCTACTGTACGCTGGAGGACGGTGCGAGTAGGGGAGAGATGTAGTAGTTGGCAGAGAGCACTGCCATCAAACATGTTCCATGTATCATAAATATTTTACTGTCTTCTAAGTGGTTTTGACCTTGGATCAGAGTACTTATACCACACTATGGGGGAGACAAGCCGAGTTTTACAAGTTAAAAAAAAAAAGTTTCTTACACTGATAAATAGTGTTGAAATTATTATTTTTGCGGCATTTTAGGCCTTTATTATATAGGACAGCTGAAGATGTGAAAGGGGAGAGAATGGGGGGAATGATATGCAGCAAAGGGCCACAGGTCAGGGTCGAACCTTGGGCCGCCACAACAAGGACCGAGCCTGTGTACATGGGACGCACGCTCTACCAGGTGAGCTATGCAGGTGCCCCGCTGAATTGTATATTAAAAGGTCTAGTCTACGCGCTCAAAAACCTGCTTTATCTTTGGTTTGTTACAGAAAGGGACTTCTTTTAATAGTGAAACACCATCACAACACTGGGTTTTACTACATTGTCCACAATATGTCTGACTACAGGTTTTAATTAAAGCAACAATGTTAAAGTTGTTTTGTAAAGAAAAGTTCCTTTAACTCCCAGGCAATTGGTTTCAATGACTGCTGCAATACAAATTCAAAGGCTTACAAGCCTTCTTGGCCATGTTTTACAGTAGGCCTACTTTAGTCAGTAAAAGCCTAGTCAAATTTCTACTTGATCCCTGCCAGCAAATCCACTGATTGCAGATTCTCCAGCAAGGCTTGTTGGTTGCTAACCAACTAGCCCTGCAAGTATAGTCCCTAGCTTCTAGCTTAGCAAAAACTATCTGTCAATAATGTACTGTGACGTACATAAATGTAGACCAAGACCTTAAATATGATGAAATGAAGGGTCACTTTTTAAACTGGGTGAGTGGGACGCACCAATGCACCACCGGTAAGGATTTAGCCCAAGGCAACATGGGACACAGTTTCAGAAAATGGCTACACCGTGTTCGTGAGACAGGGTGAATGGGGTGTAATTGAGCAAATGAATACTGCTGAAGGGTAACTGACACGAAGAGAGCAACAGAAGCAGAATGGAGGGTACATAAGGACAAATGTTCCCCAAGCCAGGCTAAAGTAAAGCTGATGAATGTCAGTCGTAGCTTACAGCCAAGCAGAAACACGTTGTTTACAGTTAGACAGGGATTTGCGACCTGGGACAGATAAAAGCTTTCCATTAAAATATTGACTTAGAGGATAAGGAAGGTAGGAGAAGCTGTATAAAGTGACAAAAATCTGCAATTTTCCAACTGAGATGCCATCATGTCTCGAAAGAAAATAGATATTAAGACATCAACAGATAAACTGAAAGTGTAATCTGAATTTGCAGAGTTACAACACAGCAAATATGGAGCAGATAGCTGTCCTCAAAGTAATGCCCCAACACAAGTTATTTTTGTTGCTCCATCAGTAAAAGAAATGGTATTGTTTAAGCCTTTTTGACACTTGTTAACTAGTATGTTAAAGAAATTAATAAGACTGGGTGAGCTGCTGCTGGTGGACTTCATTAGAAGTTGACTCACCATTACGTTGTACTGTTGTGACAATATTAGTGTCTTTACTGGCTTTTTATGTGAAGAACTTTGAGTATATGTGTAATGAAAGGTGCTTTATAAATAACATTGCCATTGACATAAGGTATGTTGCTCGTAATATTTACATGAGCCAGTAGGGTTTGATTTCTTTCCAAATAAATAATAATGTTTTATCTAGCAAGACTTAAACCCCCTAACAAACTCATTCAGAGCCTGAAACATTATTCTAACCCAAAGAACTTTATTTGAAATTCTAAAAGAGATCAAAAAGTTTCCAAAGATACCAAATATGTAAAATTTGAGGTACTAGAGTATATTTATTTCATGAAATGATGCAGCCAAAAACATCTTGGGAGTCTTGGGCTTGAATATTTCATTCAGTGTAGACATTGTAGCTTTAATAAATACAGAACATATCTGATATTGTCAGACAGTGTGGACATTTTTTTAACAACCATTAATGTACTCCGTATATTTGTAGTACCGTATTGGTCCGAATATAAGACGGTGTCATCTCCATGACAACGCCTCGTTGTACTCCTGTTCTAACTACCGACTTTTAGGCTTTTTTTTAGCTAGACATTTGTTGGGTCTAAATATGAACGTGGATAATGTTAGTGATAGTAAGATGCTTGCTACAGTTACACTTCTAGCGATGAATCGACAAAAACACGTTTTATTTCTCGGATTCCTGGCTTTGTTCTAACGCCACTGAGCACTCCCTCTCTTGAGTCTCTTATGTTCTAAAACCAGCCTCTGCCACTTGAAGAGCTGAAGGTCTAGACTCTGGTTATAAGGCAACCCCAGTTATAAGACGGACTATAAAAGTATTACAGTGCAGATCCAAGGTAAGTAGGTGTAGCTTTCGGAAATGTATTCCTGTTACAGTACAGTAAGGTTAAGGATGGATTCTAGTAAAGACACTAAGATTGTTATAAAAGCAGGATGGCGGAGCCAACTGAGGACGCGAGTACGAGACTTGAAGTCAGTGTCATTTGGCTGGTAATGATCAGCTATGAACCTTGAGCGAGAGTGATATACATAAAGATGAATGCCACAGAGAGTGATAGGGAGAGGAAGAGGGAGGGTTTGGAGCGCTGCCATCCTGATCTAGTTGTCCCTGACAGATGGCCAGTGAGACACACCACCAGCTGATGTGTTGGATTGTCTGCTTCGCAAACAAGAGGACACCTCAACACTAGGGGGAAAATAAATTATCACATCGAAACGCATCGGCATGCAGACGTGGACGATTCTGCATCGATGCAGTGACAGACTAGGCATCAACATATACTGTTTTTTTAAGGGCGATTATTAGTAGCTAATGAAATGATAACCAATATTTGGCATCAATATGCATATACAGTGAAAATGAAAATTATTAAGATTTTGGAATGTTCCAACACAAAACCTTGTTTAAATGCTCTAAGCAATTATTTCATAAATGAGAAACTTTCAACATAATCCCCAGTAACAGAAAGTCACATAGTGTTGTTGGGTCACATAGTGTTGTCGGGGGATGACAGACACAGAGCTGTATTGGAGCCAACGTAGCACACTTTTTAATTAATGAACTGTCTATTGTCTGCTGTGTTCAGACTCCGCTACAATCACAAGATGTGTGTGTGTGTGTGTGTGTGTGTGTGTGTGTCTGACTGCTTGTATGCTTGAATTTGTTGATGAAAACCATGTGTTGTAATATATCATAATATTGAGGAGGGGACGCATTTTGATGCATCGTGAAATCAAATCAATTCGATTCGTTGACAGGATAATCGCAATCGAATGGTGAGACCAGGGAAGATTCACATCCCTCCTCTCACCACCCTGTCTATTTTGGTCTTCAGTTAATTTAATTCAGTTTAGGCGTTGGCCCTGCATCCTTCTAAAGCCAAGGAGAGGGTGAGGGATAAATATCAAAAGAAAGGCCATGGTGAGCGTAACTCCTCAGATTATAATCAGCATTATTAATAAATTGCAGCAGCTTAACGCTCTCCCTCTCCCCCAGATCTTCCCTCCCCTCCGTTGGCTATTAACACGAGTGATGAATATTCATCCAGTGCTTTAATCTATAGCTGAGCTCATCTAGAAGAGCCATGTTTGTTTTACAAGTGGGGGAGAGCTGGAGGAGAAGGTTTGTGCCCATAAATATACTGCACATGATCAGCACAATAATTTGGAGTAAACTCTGTGTATTTATTTTCCACCCACAGGATGTGATGTGCATGATGATGTACGCATGCAGCATGTCCAGTACAGTATGTTCTATATGTATACTAGTAAAGGCAGCAAATACAATTTTGAATTGATTGTTTGTAAAAAAAAACATAAGAAAGGTGTCTGATTCACAAAAAAAATGAACTCAAAAGATGATCAAGCTACAATGGTGCAAAACAGAGGAAAAAAACAGACAATGGTGCGCAATTTGCTACTCAAAATTTATAGTATTTTTGAAACAAAGGATCCCTGATTTCAAACTGGAGGACACAAAAGCGGCTTCCTTCTCATCCGCGACTATCAATGATGTTGCCTGAAATGACAGCTACCGCTGGTAGATGTTATTAGCTGTAGCCAACTATCTAATTAAGCGTTACTGTAGCTGCATGAGTTGTTCAAAAACGCTGTCTCTTGTAAAAAAGGACTTAAATTATGCACTTGATGGCTGCATACATCCTGGTGCTTAAAGACACGTCTCTATATTCCTGTACATGTGTAGGCAGTGATGGAAGTATTGAATATACATTCGCGTCTAAATGACTGAATAAGGTCTGCAGCAAAAACAACAGGATTTGCTGGGAAAATATGTGCCTGCATAAAGTTTGGGTCTATTCCTACTTCTCTGTCTTTATTCCACACTTCCCTTTGCTCTCGCTCTCTTTTCAGCCGATGCTTTCTCCCTGTCCGATTCCATCTCAGGCAGTTTGTCTTTTCCCTCCTCACCATCTCTGCCACCGTACAAAAGCTTTAATCTGTTCCCTCCGTTTCCCCCTTCTGTTGATCCCTCCTCTGCTGCTACTGTATTTCAGTGTGTGTGTGTGTGTGTGTGTGTGTGTGTGTGTGTGTGTGTGTGTGCGTGTGTGAGAGAGAGAGAGAGAGAGTCTGTGGGATGTTTGAGGTGTCACAGCAGTGCGGCGCACTGTCTCTCTATCCGTCATTCTCTTGTATCTCGATCTCTGCATCTAAGGAATCGGGTGTCTTTGCCCCTCGGCTCCCAAGGAAATAATGAGGTGCAAGTGGAGAGCGGCGGCTCCGACAGTGAACAGAAACTGTAGGCTGACTGAAGAGTGAGGAGCGAGAAGGAGGAGGCCTGAGAGACTTGTTCCACTTGGTGTTCGGGGGTTTGGTCTGTTGTTGCAGACCACTAGGGGTGAGGGTGTGTGTGCATGTTAAGCGTATATGTCCTCATTTCTTTGTTGAAGCCTGTGTGTTGCTCTCCCACCTCTGGGATACATGATACACTGTTCCTGTGAACCAACTGGAGCAATTACAAGAAAAGTGTTTTTGCGTGTTTCACTCATTATAAGCTTCTCCATCTGCACCCAGAGATGCAGTGAAAAAAAAAAAAAAAAGTAGGTTACTCTATTTTTATTATTTTTTTCATTCCCCCAGCCTCTCACTTTTGTTGCCTTTCACTCCTTCTTTCCTTTGGTTGCTCAGTGCAGCAGCATGAAAAATGAAAAAGACAGTGCGGCATGTTTGATCCTCTCTCACAGACCGTGCTGTAATTTGAGAGGGGGTGGGTGGATGGGGTGTAAGACCAGTAAGAACAATAAACCGACTTTTAAAAGATGACGCAAATAGACTAGCCATTAAGGCCCGACCCCGTCTCCCTCAACTTTCCTCCTATAACTGTCCAGCTTATCTTTTATTTTGCTTGCTTTTATGTTAGCAGGCTTCCTTTGTTTTGCCTTCTCTTTACCCCTCACTCCTTATTTTCTTTCTCCCCCGAGTGCAGTTTTCACTGAGATATATCCAACGCTCAATACTCATCTACTTTTCTCCTAAATCTTGGCGCCTGTGTGTGTATTGTGAGTGCCTTTTACTGTGTGGGCTGGCAGCAATGGTCCCTCTGACCGCAAGGAGAGGTACAAATCCCCTGCTCATAAAGCCATAATCTTTATAGCTCCCAACAAGAATAATTGCCCTTTCAGGCCAACAGTAGGCGCTACCACTGTCTATAAAGTTTGATTCCCATGTTTGATTGCATAGTTTAACTTGATAGATTCATCCAATATCTAAATCATTTGATGTAAAACCAAAGTTAAATCAGTCTAACCTTGAATCATATGCTAGTGTGCAGACTTGTGCCAAATCAAAATTGAGCAGCAAGTGCTTATCTGCATAAATGTCATCTTGGTACAGAACCACACTGCGTGCATTGTGAAGAAGCCAATCAGAGCGGCGTTTTTTAAGGATCCTACAGCAGTCCTAGGGTCAGGTTTGGATAGGATAGCTGATTGGTCAGGGGTTAGGACCTGAATAAATCGAGTTCCGTTACCTTGCCCGAGCATGAACCCGTGGCCAATCTTAGCATTTGTATGCTATTGTTTGGCGGGTCTTGCCTAGACCTGCAGTGGGGTCCATAACAACACCTCAAATTCAGATCACCCAGTCTCAGGGATGGCAGCCACACCGACACAGTCCGATACACCGAATGACACCACTGAAGTTAGGGGAGTGATTCTGGATTATGTGTGCCAGCTGCTCTTAGGCTCTGTAATTAATTACAGTGGCCAATAATAATTATGGCTGAGCACCAGCGAGCAGTCGGCGAGCAGAACGTGGAAAACTGGCGGTTGATCTGGTGTCTGTCTACAGCCTCTGAGCCCTGTGGGCGCTGCCATGCCACGCTAGCACCTGCTCGCACACTGCGGTGGCTAAGAGCATTCAGGGTGTGTGTGTGTGTGCGTGTGTGTGTGTGTGTGTGTGTGTGTGCATGCATGTGGGTGTTGGCAAGGGAGCTGGGTGACACGGGCTGTTAGGAAAGGGAGGGAAGAGGGACACAGTGTGCTCCGACAGGGTGGCTGATTCACAACAATAAGCTAGCGTCAGCCACTAGCCTCTTGTGCTTGCTGAACTGTGGCGCTGCGATTCATCTGCTTTAATTCAACGGAGCTGGATCGCTTTGTGACTGGGAAACAGGCAGCTCCCTTGTTCACACATGTCGAGTGAACATGTGTGTGAACAAACGTGTGCGTACACAAGGGTCATACTCTGGCCCTTGTGTCAAGATCACAATAGCACTCATTTTCAAAAAGCAAACACGTAATTGTTCACCAGCGGTCGAGTACAATGTAATCTTGAAGTACTTATACTTACAAAGATGTAAAATTGTGAATGTGTGGCTACTGCACTGAACACAGACACACACAATGAACACACCCAATGCATTAAATATGAGCATTCAAGCTGCTCATGCAGGCATATTGGGTTCATACAGAATGTGTTTTACTGAAGGGGCAGAGATTGTTGCTAAGGAGACTCTGTGAAAGTATGTAACTTTGTGCTAAAATGTCTTATATTGTGTTCTTTGTTTATTAAATGAGCACTTACCAACACCAACAAGTGTTTGGTGTGCACATTACACATTCATTTTGGCTTAAGAAAATGGGTTCATGCACATGGGCTCTACTGCACACATCCTATTGTTTTATGAGCCAATCTACTGTATGCAGGATGTGTACAAATGTATTTGAGTATGCATGATCCCAATCTAAATATCTGAATAAGTGTTAGCTTACTATGCATTTTGCACATCTGCACACACTCCTGTTTAATTATGCAAAGAGCTACTACTGCCCACAGGCACATGTGCTTGTAACCTGTAAACATGTCAAATGCATGCTGTAATTTTAATACATTTCTTTTTTTTAAGTATATGCTGCATTCATTTCAAAATGCCTTGTTGTTGTTGTTGCGCTTTGCCAATCCTTTTCTTCCGAGGCTGATTATAATTGGTATTCTTTAAAACTCTGTAGACTGGCAATCAAGAATCAAAATACATATTAAAATCATGCACTGTATTTTTTTAGACAGATATTCTATTAATAAAACCCCATTGGAAAAGCAGACTGTAAGAGTATATATAATAAGATTGTTTTCAAGTATAGTATGCAATTACATAACTATCACCACTCATAATCACAAATCAGAAATACAGGATAGTTTTTGATCATATTATTAAACACATTTTGAAAGTGTGAGGAAGTCTTTGCACATACTTATGGATGTGTTTAATGTATTAAGATAGACTTGAAATTCAAATAATTACCACCTCACAGTTGTAGGCCTCAGCCAACGAGGCAAGTTTCAGTTTATATCCATGTCTGCCCAGACTTATATAAGACTTTAAAGGAATTTAATGACAGGTATTAAGTATTGTATATGTATTTTTTGGCAAACCGTGGATGCTTCACACACATCTACAACCAGGCAGCAGTTTCAAGATTAGTGTCACCAATTCCAAATGTATACTGAATACTGGCTTTGAATAATGTCCAGAAAAGCGTTTTTTGCATTTTATTTTATTTTCAGAAATTAACTAAAAACAATACACTGAGACATGGAACACATCCCAGAGCCAAAAAACATAGAGAGGAGAGCTGGGAGGGAGGGAGACAAAACAACACTTGCAGGCAGACACACACACACACAGACATAGACATAAGACAAGGGACCAATCACATGCGCAGGTTGAGGTCCGGGCTGGAGCACAAGGCTACAGCCCGGACCTCACAGAGGCAGCAATATTGCAAGAAGTGTCCAGTGTCTTTCCCAACATATGTGTTGTGTGAGGTCACAGTGACCTTGACCTTTGACCTCCAAAATCTAATCAGTTCATCGCACAGTCCAAGTGGACGTTTGTGCCAAATTTGAAGACGTTCCCTTCAAGGGTTCCTAAGAATGGTACGGACGTGAGCCGGCATGGAAGCAAAAAAACAAACATTTGCTGCGTTAGTCATCTCTACCTTGCATCTAAAGATGTTCTTAACTGAGGTGAAATGTCTGTTTTCTACGTAAATAAAATGTGTCCGCTGTTGTGCTTTCTGTACTTCCAACATGGTCCAAAAAGCACCACTTGTTCTACATTGGGAACGGCTTAGTGCTCGCCTATAAATGTACCTTTCACAACTTGTGCCAAATGGAGGAAATTGCCAAAATATTTTTTGCTAATCGCACCACACTTACTCTCCTCCACTGCTCCCACTGTTTTCCCTGCCTCTCTCTGTGAGATCTAACTCAGGACCCTCCCACCGGGCTAGACCCACCAGCATCTGGCAAGCTTGCTCCAAAGCACATGGAACACTTGTTTGCATATCACTTCCCTAATGCCTTCGCGGGTGCTCATTTGTTTTGCCAAATTAAGATACATTTTTTTGATTTTTGTTTTGTTGCTGTTTGGATCTTGTTTTCAGCTGTGGGATCCCTCCACCCTTTCAGCCGTGATCCTGCTGTGGTACACCATGTAATGAGAGACAAACATTTGGTTGGCTGTGTGAACACAATACTGTAATTCTGTACAAGCATTTTGCCATCACCCCGCCCACTCACATATGGTATCCAAATACTTGAGCCAGGCCTCGCCTCAATGGTAACAAACAGCCATAAATACATCTTGTGTCATAAATAAAGTACTTCCATTCAACCTGCATTTTAAGGTGATTAATGTGCTTCTTAAAATGCTCAATAACAGCTTTGATCACAATACACAAACAATGACTGAGTGCACAAAAGTGTGACGTTTAAAGCTGCTCCACTAAAAACAAATGTGGGGCTAAGTGATTCACGGGTAAGGAAATACAGGATGTCAATGAACATGTAAAGACATGTACTGTATATTGTGTCACACTGTCAGTCCTGAGTCTTTGGTGTATGGCCAGGGGAGATACAGGCGGGTCAAAAAGTGACAGAGTACGGTATTAATAACTTACAGAATGATTGTGTGCAATCATCGTCCACCTTCTCTTTCTCTCTCTCTGTCAATCTCTGTCTCTCTTACTCACACACACACACACACACACACACACACACACACACACACACACACACACACACACACACACTGTGGAGAGGCTTAGTCCTTGTCTATGTGCTACTTTAATGTACAACAGGTCGGGTTTAGGTTCAGGTGGTATTTTTGCGGGTTAGCTCTCCTAACAATTGGGTGGGTGCAGGTATTAAAAAACCCTTACCTGCGAAGTACTTAATAATATAAACATAATATAATATAATATAATATAATCAATCACAAATGTTAAGATGTTGTTTCATATTCCTCTGTTAATTATACTACTACTCTCTTCTGTATATTTACTGTATATAAAGAAATATCCAGCGGACCCTAGATTTTTGAGGCTGATACCAATATCTATATTTGAACGTTTAGAACAAATGATGACGTTATATCATTATAAATGCAGGATGAAAAAGGAACATTTTTTATGAGGATACCTTAACTATATATCAATAAAAAAAGAATTGTGACCAAGATACAAATCTATTTTATAGGTCACTGCTCTCTGGTGGATAAACTACTGTATTTAATGGAGATACGTATTCATCAGCCAACAAATGTGCCAACACCTGTAAATCTGTGGGTGTATCGGTTGGGCTCTATAAAAATATCTACATTTACCTTTCAAAGCAATGCAGTCTGTGCTTTCTTTTTTTTTAAGACAATTTTTGGGGGCATTTTAGGCCTTTATTTGTATAGTAGACATGAAAGGGGAGAGAGAAGGGGAATGACATGCAGCAAAGGGCTGCGTCGAGGAATAAACCTCTATATATGGGCGCCTGGTCTACCGGGTGAGCTAACCAGGCACCCCAGTCTGTGCTTTCTAATGAGGCATAACTTCATTCAAGTATTTTAATTATACCTTTGTGATTTTGGGAGAGGCATCAATCCTTACGATATATATGGTTTCCTGAACAGAACCTGCGGCAGAGATTTCTACATTATGTCTGGGCTGTCATTATGTGCATTGAAATGTGATACCAACACATTCTTTCTTATTTTCCTGGGAAACAGGTGGCCATTAACCAAGTTATATAATTTGTTTGGTATCATCCAAGCGACATGTAGTACTAGAGTTTTGTATTAAAAGCAGACAAAAGCAATCTATAATTCCTCACTCTCACTGAAGATATAGAAATCCCAAAAGAAATCCTGGTTTACCAAAGGTTCAACTAAAGCACTGAATTAAGACCTTAAATACTGCAGCTGATGGTAATTAATGTATGACTAGACTTTAATTAGCAACAAGACTGCCTCACATTAGTCACTGTCATACATGCTTGACTGTAGAAATCCATACATTCAGTGTACTGCCTGCCGGCTTGGATGTGTCATTGTAACTTAGCACACTCCACAGTACGGGTCACCGCTCCTTTGTGTGTCCTGAGTTAAAAGACATTATGCTTAACTTAAGATGGGAGAACAAAGCGTGCACGCGCGTGTGTGTACGCGTGTGTGTGTATGTGTGTGTGTGTTTTCAGGAGGGGGCATGATGGACCAGCGCTGAGAATAATTAACTCCGAAGACCCAGTCACCACAGTGACGGGGCAACCGCTGTGACTGGAACGACTGTCAAATAGGCCGGTCTTCACACTCCTCAGGCGATGAAGAGGAGCCTTCACACACACACACACACACACACACGCTCATGTTCACGCACACAAGCCGGGGCACATGCAGATCCCAGAGCTGTCATTTATTAATTAACACATTCCCTCTCTATAGGCTGAATAAACACACACACACAGACACACACAGTTGTCTCCATAGCTCTCCACACATCAGCTATATATATATATATATATATATATATATATATATATATATATATATATATATATATACACATATATATATATATATATATATACACACATATGTATATATATACATATGTATATATATACACACACACACATATATATATATATATATATATATATATATACACATACAGTATATATATGCATATATATATACATATATATACATACATACATATATATACATACATACATATATATACATACACATATATAAAATCCCCTTCTCACCCCCTTTATATATATATATATATATATATATATATATATATATATATATATATATATACATACAGTATATACAGCTCTGGAAAAAAATAAGAGACCACTCCTTTATTTGTCTTAAATCAGTATCTCTACATGTATGGCAGCCATTCCTCTCCAGTGGCTGTTAAATCCCAACACAGGCACACCTCATTCTACTTAATAAGGTGCTGATTAAGTGATCACCTGAGCCAAATCTTATTTAACAAGGAAAAGTATAAAAGCCACTGCTGTGGTCATCACTATCCTCTTGCAATAGGGCCTGCAGGATGGCAAAAACAGGGCTACTAGTACCACACAGGTAATCTAAACAAAAAAAGGAACAATAGACCATGCCAAAAGAGTTAAAAAGAATAGTTTTGAGTGAGGAAAAGAAGAGTTCAATTCTGGCTTTACTGGCAGAAGGGTACAGTGAGCGTCAGGTTGCTTCCATCCTTAACATTTCAAAGACGGCAGTTCATAAGAACAAGGTCAAGCAACAGACATTGGGGACAACAAAGCTACAGACTGGAAGAGGGTGAAAACGATTGTCCACTGACCGGGATGACCGCCAACTCATTCGTGTGTTACTCAAAAAACGTACGATGACATCAAGTGATTTATAAAAAGCATGGCAAACAGCAACTGGGCTGAAGTGCACAGCAAGGACTGTGCAAAACAGGTTCCGAGAAGCAGGGCTGAAGTCGTGCAAAGCCAGAAAAAAGCCCTTCATCAATGAGAAGCAAAGACAAGCCAGGCTAAAGTTTGCAAAAGACCATAAGGATTGGACCCTAGAGGACTGGAGTAAGGTCATCTTCTTTGATGAGTCAAATTTTCAGCTTTGCCCAACACCTGGTCGTCTAATGGTTAGACGGAGACCTGGAGAGGCCTACAAGCCACAGTGTCTGGCCCCCACTTTTAATTTGGTGGAGGATCAGTGATGATCTGGGGGTGCTTCAGTAAGGCTGGAATTGGGCAGATTTGTCTTTGTGAAGGACGAATGAATCAAGCATTGTACAAGGTTATCCTGGAAGAAAACCTGATTCTCTCTGCTCTGACAATGTTCCCCAACTCTGAGGATTGGTATTTCCAGCAGGACAACGCTCCATGCCACACAGCCAGGTCAATCAAGGTGTGGATGGAGGACCACCAGATCAAGACCCTGTCATGGCCAGCCCAATCTCCAGACCTGAACCCCATTCAAAACCTCTGGAATTTGATCAAGAGGAAACATGGATGGTCACAAGCCATCCAATAAAGCTGAGTTGCTTGAATTTTTGTGCCAGGAGTGGCATAACATCACCCAACAGCAATGGGAAAGACTGGTGGAGAGCATGCCAAGACGCATGAAAGCTGGAATTAAAAATCAAGGTTATTCCACCAAGTATTGATTTATGAACTCTTCCTAAGTTAAAATATTAGTATTGTGTTAAGAATGAATGTGAACTTGTTTTCTTAGCATTTTTTGAGGTCTGAAAACAATGCATCTTTTTTGTTATTTTGACGAGTTGTAATTTTCTTAAAATAAATAATCTGAATAACATTTTTATTTGGAATTTAGAAGAAATGTTGTCAAAACATTTGTAGAATAAAATAAACATGTTATATATATATATATATATATATATATATATATATATATATATATATAGCTGATGTGTGGAGAGCTATGGAGACAACTGTATGTGTCTATGTGTGTGTGTTTAATCAGCCTATAGAGAGTGAATGTGTTAATTAATACATGACAGCGCTGGGATCTGTATGGGTTAGGGTTAGTGTGTGTGTGGAGAGCTATGGAGACAACAGTGTGTGTCTATGTGTGTGTGTTTATTCAGCCTATATATATATATATATGTCTATACACACACACACACACACACACACACACACAGTATACACGTGTACTTGTCTGCTTAGTACACTTGGCACACACTTATTCACAGCATGCTGCAGCAGCTGTACGGACGTGCGCGCACACACACACACACACACACACACACACACACACACACACACACACACACATATGGCAAGAAGCTGGCTGTTCGTTAGCACCCTTGACATCTCTGACAAATTGACTCCTTTATGCGAGTGGAAGTGTGCGGCAGAGTGTGTGAGATGGGGTGGGGTGTCTGTGTGAGAGACAGGGAAGCCGCGAGAAGGTGGATCATCTCATTCACAGAGTCCGAAGGAGAGTGATATCATTCTAAGACGACACACACACACACACACACACACACACACACACACACACACACACACACACACACTCCACCTGTGACATCATCGGCATGTGGGGAAAAAACCTGCTTCTGCAATGATGAGCTAAGATGGAGGAGCTGGAGAGGGAAGGAGGCGAGGAATGAGGAGGTGGGCTGATGGGAAGGAGAGAAGGATGAAGGGCTGGGGCAAATGAAGGACAAGAGGAGGAGGAGAAGGAGGAGGAGGAGGAGGAAAGATGTCAGGGAGACGGATGGAGTTTTGAGGTTGAAAGGAATCAAGGGAGAAAAAGTGAATGGAGGGATAGTGCTGGAGAAAACGCAGATTGATAAAGACGCTATTGAGAAAAGATTTAAGGAGAAGAGCAGCAGTGATGTACTGGAGAGTGACTCCATCTCCAATATGCTTACCATGCCGTTCAGTTATAAAAGAAGGTTTGCTCACCTTTAGTGAACTCATATAAAACCTCACGATGGGAGTTCATAGCATGAGGGACTCTTCATGAGAACAAAATGTCCTCTGGGCAGTGATGTCAAGTTAATACTGTACAAAATCAGTTTTCAAGAGATTCTTAAATTCTTTCCTCCTACAATATATACAGCTGGCAACTTTTTAGGTTAGGGAAAGATAGTATTAAAGGCAAAAAAACTATGGTGAAATGATGGTCATTATAGGGAAAATTTTGAAAACGGTTAATTTTCCAAAAAGGCATTAAATAGAAGTTTGTGCTGGGACACGATCTCCAGTCTCTTGCATGAAAGACATCACAAGCCCCTCCACCACCAAACATCCTCCCCCATTCTCTCCAGAAAAGCATAGGGTAATGAAATCTCATGCATTGCTTAAAGGGGCCATGGTCATCCATTAGGCCTGGGCGATATGGAGAAAATCAAATATCACAATATTTTTTGCTAGATAGGTCGGAAACGATATTGCGATGAAACTGTAGGGTTGACAAAATATTTGCACAATGAGATTTTGATAAATATTCCTCAGTAATGTGGATATAATGACTAAGTGAGTAAAAAATAATAAAAAATAATAGAACTTCACTGTAATGCAGCCTTTAAAACCAGGAAAAATCTTGCAAATACCATGCTCTTTCTTTGTGTTGTAATTCTAAACCCCGGTGGATTTAAGAGGACTGTGGTTAACTGCTCCTCAAATATCTGCAGGGTAAATCCAGACAGCTAGCTAGAGATTTCTCTTGCCTCAATAAAAAGCACTTTTGATTGGACACATGTTCCACCAAAACAAGTTCTTTCCAGAGGCTATTTTGCAAAGGTCCGCTATTGTGTCTGGTGCTTAGCACCGCCCAAGACGATTGTGATTGGTTTAAAGAAATGCCAATAAACCAGAGCATGTACACTCACCTAAAGGATTATTAGGAACACCTGTTCAATTTCTCATTAATGTAGTTATCTAATCAACCAATCACATGGCAGTTGCTTCAATGCATTTATGGGTGTGGTCCTGGTCAAGACAACTCCAGACTGGTGGTGGTGGTGTAATGGTGTGGGGGATGTTTTCTTGGCACACTTTAGGCCCCTTAGTGCCAACTGGGCATCGTTTAAATGCCACGGCCTACCTGAGCATTGTTTCTGACCATGTCCATCCCTTTATGGCCACCATGTACCCATCCTCTGATGGCTACTTCCAGCAGGATAATGCACCATGTCACAAAGCTCCAATCATTTCAAATTGGTTTTTTGAACATGACGATGAGTTCACTGTACTAAAATGGCCCCCACAGTCACCAGATCTCAACCCATAGAGCATCTTTGGGATGTGGTGGAACGGGAGCTTCGTGCCCTGGATGTGCATCCCACAAATCTCCATCAACTGCAAGATGCCCTCCTATCAATATGGGCCAACATTTCTAAAGAATGCTTTCAGCACCTTGTTGAATCAATGCCACGTAGAATTAAGGCAGTTCTGACGGCGAAAGGTGGTCAAACACAGTATTAATATGGTGTTCCTAATAATCCTATAGGTGAGTGTATTTCTCCCATTCTGGATTGCTGTGTGGACTTGCCAGAGCCTCCTCTGCAGGGCTGTGGAGGAAGGTCTGGTAATGTTGGTTTTGATATCTTAATAATTTGTGTAACAAAGGTAAAGTACTTTGTGAATACGCCCAAAGAATCCCATAGACCAGTGGTTTTCAAAGTGGGGTCTGGGGACCCTTGAGGGAGTTACAAGGGGTCCCCGACAAACAAAAGGGAAGCATTTATTTTCACTTTAATTCCATCTATAAGAAACGCAATGACAGAATGTATGGCTGTTTTGATCATAGCTTTCATACACCATCTGTAACAAAATCCCATCAGACCCGTGGACCCCGTCTCATCAAAAGGGGGTCCGTTGTCTAATTTGTGTCAGTTTAGGCATCATTGACATGAAAAGGTTTAGGAACCACTGTCATAGACATTCACTAAAAAGTGTCAGCCCTGCTAATGAGACTTTGGTCTACTCAATTGGAAGGTGCAGGTTTCAGTGTTGCTGGTTAACGGAGATTTTGTCAGATACAAAGTGCATGCGTTTTACTGTACGCAAGGCACTATGTGCTTATGGTTGCCACGCAACAGTAATCATCCACTAGAAGAATAAATCTATCCCTCCAGGTACAACTCCATTTCTCTGTGTCACAATGATGTGGCATGCAGCATAATTTAAGGTGAGGTCTGTTTAGCTTGGAGTATGTGCCAAATATCCTCCCTGGAAAGCAAGCAGGTCGTAGATATCTCATTTTGGAATGAAAGTGGCACGTCTGTGTTGTTTTTTGCTGATTATCCCATTTTCCTTTCATAACGGGCTCAGCTGTCTGCTCCTTCTCTTTGTGTCTCTTAATCTTAGTCTTGTTTGCAAAGTATGATATGCATTGCCCCTCCGTGCTGATGCCAATAAATCTGAGCATTAAAAAAAACAACCTGAGGAAGACAAAGATGAATGAGACGGTGGAAATGGATGAGGAATGGGACAGCCTCACAACTCTTAACTAATTCCTTCAGCGGGGAACACTGAGAGCATGATTCATATCCGGCATTATGAAGAGAATGATGAATCTACTGCCGTGGGCCATGCATTGTCCTCAGCTCGCCATAAGTATTCCCAACATCCAAAACAAGCTGTGTGTGTGTATCACAAAAATAATAACACCCTGTTGATACCATACTGTTGAAAATTTCCATTAGCGGTGTGCCAATTCATCGATCTGGATCGATGTATCCATTCAATCCTCAGCAATCCAATATTATTGGTATACAAAGTGAAAATATCCATACATATAGTCATCTTTAAGATGCACCTTTATTTTGAAATTCCCACTTATATTTATGTATTGTTTTTATTTAAAAAAAAATAGTTTGTTTTTTTAATTTAAAGAACATAGCAATGGAATTGTCAAAACGTATTATAGTTGCCCCGGTTAAAGTATTTTTTCACCCTTTTATTGACGGACAGTGTTACATTGTGTGAGAGATTATTTGCTCCAAGTGAGAATGTTACGTGTGAAATTGAACACTACAGTAGGCTATATGCCAATATTGTTTTCAATAAAAAAACATTTACACAAAGCAAGCCGGTCCACTTTTCCATGTTGATAAGAGCATTAAAATGAGAAAAAATAATGGGACGAAAAGAAATCAAGGGACATTTTGAATTGATAAAAATGTGTGATTAATTGCGATTAATTACGAGTTAACTATGACATTAATGCGATTAATTATTTTAATCGTTTGACACAGAACTAGTAACTGATTGTGTTAAATGGGCTTATGTGTCGTCTTGTATCGGTAGCAGGCCCCTGAATTGAAGCAAAATCATATCGTTGCAGACTTTGTGATATCAGTAAATATTTCTCCATTGTCCACAGAATCGATATCATATTGTGATAAAACGTGTGATTTACACATACTCCAGATCCAAAATGAAAGCCATTACAGAGCAGGCTCTAGGTTACAACATTTCCTGGATTAGTATTCCAGGGGGAAGAGGGCAATAGGAATAATCAGCTACTAGATAGAAAAGAGCAGGGTATCGCCTGTAATTACTGTAGTCTTTAGCGTCTCATGTTTTAATTAATTAATTCATATTTGTAAAAGCATTTTGGATTTATTTAATTTTTAGACATCAATCAACACATTCTTGTAAAAATGTCTGGCACCACAGAAAAGGAATAAGTATTAATTTTGTTCTTGGTCTTTAAATGAACATGTAACCTATTTATTAGGGATAATTATCAGTCAAAAATAATCTAAAATATATTAAATCAAATTCCATTTAGCTGATGCTTTTATCCAAAGCGACTTCAATTAAGTGCATTCAACCATGAAGGTACAAACTCCAGACAGCAATAATTAAGTACATTAGCTTCAAATAAGCCAAACTACAAAGAGTGAGATATATCATTTTTCTATGGTACTTTTGTGCTTTAGTTAGCTGTACTTAGCCTTTTAGAAACCGCCCACAGATTGTCACCCCTAACTGCCTTTTGGTATTGTATTTTATATTTTAAAGGCAGTAAAATAATGATGCAATGACAAGTAACACATTTATTTTAATCTATCCCCTCTTTGTGCCCCAATTACACCTGTACACTCTTTCACTTCCTACTCAAACAACACATCAAACAAATGAAAGCAAACTCTACCACATCTCCGTTTCTTTATTTTACGGTTATTACGGTTTTAGTGGGGAAGCGGAGCGAGGTCGATCAGGGTACCGTTTAACATTTCCAATTTGTTTAGCGCCCCCCTCCCCCCCGCCAAGGGCTGTTTGGCAGTGGTTGGCGGGGAGCCTGTGGCAGGCTGCAGAAAGTGTTTGTTGGGTGGCTGTTGCTTATTGCTGATGCTGTTTGATATCTTGGCTGGAGTCTTATCTGTTTGGTTGCCCAGGTGCTGCACTTGCTCTCAAATCTTGAAAGGCAGCTCGGTTTGGGCAGCTGTCAATGTCTGCTCCCAACTCTCTCTCTTCATATTTCTCTGTAGCGCTATCTCTCCATCTCTCTCACCCTTTTTAATCATTCAGATCAAAAAAAGAGTGGCAGGAATCTGATAGTGAAATAATTGTAAATTGACAGCTTTTACTATGCAATTAAATCTGTCACTGAGATATTTGAAAAGACTCAGCAAACACAAACATATCTAAAATTGTACATGCATCTGTTAATATTATCTATAAAATGAGCGTTTGTACCCCAGAATGCTGAGAATTTAGCAAAAAAGTGTTTAAATTCCTAAATTTTAGTTGTTATTCCCAAAGCTGCCTGTTCACTTTATCTAGTCCTACATAACATGACCAGCTGCTGAGATACAACCTTACCAAGATTTATCTATTTGAGGCTTTTGTTAGAGCGGGATCAGGAGTTGGTGACAGCTACATGCAAGCAGGGAGACTCAACTGTTATAGGCTTTCATAAAAGGCCATTTCTATATTGAGCCGTTTATTGTTTTCTATATGGGAGGGTTTGTTTTGTGGCGTATACGGAGGATGGATGCATGCTGCAATTGCTGCTGTGCTCAGGCTGCATCATAGCCTACCTCCGGAAGCACTGCCAAGTTCATAGCATGCTCACGCTAACACATAGATCTTAAACGGCGGGGAGCTAATGTAGCATATGGTGTACATGGAGAGAAATTAACAAAGCACGTGTCGACTCGCTTGACATGATATATTGAACAAAAGTCAAAGTAGCCTTGATTTGTGGCTCTCTGCTGCAGTCTGTTGGTGAATAACTGTGGGTAATGGTGGATACCTTTAAAGGTCCCAAATTGTAACATTAAATGTCCATGTCTTTTTTTATCATAAAGCAGGTCGAGGTGCTATATAAATACTGTGAAAGTATCAAAAAGCTGCATCCATAGAGAAATGCACACAGCCCGTATCCAGAAACTGTAAACGAGCCGTCAGGACTTCTGTCCGGTCATATACTATGTAAAGGTAGAAAGTGTTGCTACAGTGCCGTTACAGTCTTTCCCCGACTGCAATGATGGTGCAGCAATGCAGAGAACGCAGATGTGAAGACCTGGAAACACTGACCAATCAGACTAGATGAGGCTTTTTCGGGAGGTGGGGCTTAAAGAGACAGGTGCTGAAACGGAGCGTTTCAGTCAGACAGACAGTATGAAAAAAAAGCTTTTATTTTTTTAAACGTGTTCTAGTATAAATCCAAAATAAAAGTATGAACCTGAAAATGAGCATAATATGAGTCTTTAATGTATGTGACTTGTTTTGGTGCTGGCTACCTTGCACACATCTGAAAAGCTCAGTATTGCAGCTCCTAGTTTCCCATAAAGGCATATTGAAAAAAAGTCATGCATATGACCATAACAGTACATAGTTGCATCCATGCAAGTACGCACTTACCGATGCATACCTAAGAATTCTGCAGGAATTATTCAAACTGTGGCCAGAGCCTTGCTCTACTTTGCATTTGAGAGCTGTAGCGGCAGGCAGCGGCTCTAAACAAAGCAATCAGCCGGTTAAACGTTATCAGAGCACCTCGAGAAAATGAGTGGTAATGCCCCTAACATTTTCTCCTCTTATTTCTCCCTACAGCTGATCAAAAAACCGTCACGCCACACTGCGCCCTGTAATGTTTTGTTTTTTGTTTTGTTTTTCTGGACTCCTTAGTATTTAAATGAACAAATGGAAATGTTGGGCAAGACTGTGGCTGTGATTATTTTGTCTACGTGTGTGTGTGTGTTTGTGTGTGCGTGTGTGTGTGTGTGTGTGTGACTCGCATTCAGGTATATGTGTGCTAAAGTGAAATGGAGAATGCTGAACCGAAAGATTGACTCATCCAGATGAAGAGAGACAGGCTGACGCCAACAGAGAGAAAGAGGACATGGGACTGGGTGACTGATCAGGACACTATCAATAATAATTATCCGTTTACTTGCCGCACCCTTTATAATTGGTTTTAACCTCTTCTGATGGTTAGCAATTGTAGCTTGTTGGATATCAGCATGTTACTGTTTGTGTGAGGCAAAGAGGAAGCCATATTAAGAAAAGACTATAGGACAGTGATTGCTTGTACAAATGACCTTGCACATACGAACCCAGGTTGATGTTTTTGTGTCTGTGTGTCACAGACTTTGTTCCATCAAAGCGTTTCTATAAATAGCAGCAACACTGCTCGCCAGCTCCGCAGCATGAGGTGTTATATAACCTTGTCGAAATGCATACTGAGACCACATTAGTATCAACAACTAGGCTGCTACCTGTTTAAATTCTGCAAAGCTCCCCCCGCCCCCGTCTCTCCCCCCCCTCGCATGCACCAGCACACCGATTACATGGTCTTCTTCATTATTCATGTGGCATTTCTGCCTTTACTAGAAGGTATACAAGAACAGAGGCCGGGAAAGAGATATAAAGTGTGAAATGGCAAAAGTTTACTGAAATAACTAACTAAATACATTTACACAGCTATTACTAACCACTAAATTTGAATATATTTGTTCTTTTTGTTAAAACAAGGTCACATCAGCTATCACAGCTGGCACCTTGTTTTTACTAAGATATGCCACACCATGAGATCTGAAATACTTAAAAACATACCATTGGTAATTTAATTCGATTTTGGAATTTTGGATGTGCATGACTCAGACTAAATGCCATATTTTCATAAGCTAAGACAAAAGCCATTTTCAGCATTGTCACAGTACAGTTCTGATAATTGAATGGACTTTTAAATGGTTTGTTTTGCTTACAAAGCAGGAACATTTTCTTAACCCATAAGGAACATTTGATGCTCTCCATATTTGGAACTACATAGTTCTCCCTGGACAGCAGTGATACTTTAGTATATGATGTTTACATATAAATATTGAAATAATGTTGTTGGAGATAAATGCCAACTGTGTGAGATTATTTTGGTTTCTTTCAACTATGGGCTGAGGATATGACCATATACTGTATATCACCAAAACAATTTAAATACAAATAGGTTAGTATATACTGTATTTTTCTATATTGTTTCATGATGTCAATAAGCCAGCGGCCGAACTGCGTTACGACAACATTTAAGCCATTTGGACAATGCTTTATGTCTATGATTAATGTAAATTATAATAATTTTGCACTAAAGTTCCTAAAAAAATGAGAAAATACTCAGTACTTCATATGTCAAGTATTTAATTCACACAGAAGTATACTAAAATAGGCTAATGTACTATTTATTTATTGAGTTATTAGAAAACACAACATATTGTGATATATAGGGTTATCTGGAAATGAAATGACATATCATGATGCAACATTTTGGCCACATGGCGTTCTTACATCTTTGAATGATCTACTAAATTATATGTCCAACTGGCTGATCATTTTTATTTCTTTTAAAGAAAAACAACTTGAAAGACCTTTCAGGATTCAGTAATTTTCATGTCATGTTCATGCACATCGATAAACACTTGGAGGCACTAACCACCTCACAGGCATGGGGTGACATACACATGCGCATACACCTCCCCGCCCCCCATCTTTTATCACACCACTGGCCGCTGCATGATTCCGTGCTAACTTTTAATCCAATGAGCTGTGTAATGGCTGTAGTGACGGGGGCTGTTTAAGATGACTGCTGCCGGCCACGGCTCAGGAGAATATGGCTCATCTGCAGGAGACAGCACCATTCCTCTTATCTCTAAGTACTCAGCACTGATCGCAAACAAATGATAGGGGGACGCTAATTGGACCAAATGTCACCACTAGATCATTTGGGAGCCAAATGGAGCTAAGACTGTATTTACTGTTAATGACTGTGATACCGCATGTGCAGCTGCTGTAGCACATGCATGTTTTGAGATGTGTAAATGTGTGTGTGTGTGTGCGTGCGTGCGTGCATCCCTTTCTTAATTGTGATTTCCATATTGATTTGGGGTTGATCCAAAACTTAAATCGTACATGATGTGTGTGATGTGCACTGACTCTGTCAGATCTTGCTCTTACTGTACTGCATCGGTCCCCTCTCAGTGTCTCATCCCCTCTAATTCCTTGTAGCTGGGACTAGGACTGCTTTTATCTTTCTCTACTCCTCGATCAACCCCTGCGACTTGCACCTCCACCTTTCCCTCTCCCCTCCCTCTTTATCCCCTTCTTCCTCTTCTACTTCCCTGTCGTTATGGTTCAGCACACACGTGGAGCCCGGTAAACCACTGACCGCAATTGCCTCAACTGCACCTGGTCAGGGCACACCACACACTCAAATACACACACGTGTCAGAGAATACACACACCACAACCTCAGTTCCCCACCTAAAACAGGAAGGTCTTGTGCTGTTGTAGCAATGGTAACCATCTTTATTAATAGTTAACTCTTGAGCCTTAAAGAAGACGCGGTATATTCTAATGAGCCTGCATGAGACAAAGAAAGGGGAGCCACATCGGAATGGCTGGTTGAATCCAGTGTTTTATGATCTATGACAGCCAACAAAGAAGCTGACTGGGTTGTCTTATTTCAGTTTGTGAGATGTATGTGCATAAACATTGAAAAAGTGAGTTTTTCATGATATGTCCTCTTTAAATCAGAACTTTGTTAATGGTAAATAATCAAATATCCGTTAAGGGCTTGTAAAATACAAAAGAATTGCCTACAAAAAGCTTTATTTATTTATTTTATTTACTTTCAAAGCCGTCCTAATGAATAATTACTATACTCCACTGTATGACTCATAAATTAAAAACACTGGTTAAATCAAAAATTAGACAAATTTGTGTTGTGTTGCTCAAGATTGCGCTTCATTCACATCACACATGCATATCAAATGACAAAACAGCCTAACACTTTTCCCCCATGTTCTTTTCATAGCATTAAGATTGAATATGGTACTAAGGGAACGCTGCTTAAGTCAACGGGAAAAAGAGGGAAGTGCAGATAAATAAAAAAAACATAGAAAAGTGCGGACTAGATCAATAAAGACGTGTTTATTAGATTGAGGCGAGCTGTAACAGAGGCTGGCCCGGGAGTGGAACAGTAGCGTGTAATCTTGTACTGTTTTCTCTCTCCCTGCAAACTCACTCACACCTTGGGCCATGAAGTAGCATGCAATATACAGCCATCAATCTGGTTTGGGACTATTGACTGGGAAAGAAGAGATGGTAGAGAGGACCTCAGAGAGTCTTACATACTGCAGGAGTGCTATTTAAGATTCAATACTTTATGCAACTAATGCCATGCAACTAAGTTGCTAGGAATTTAGTGCATTGTGCTCATTACACAAAAACAAAGCATTCATAGCAGAACAGTCTATACCTGTTAAAAACACATGTAGACACAACCCCCACACCATTCCTTCTCCCCAAAAATGCATACCATTCATCCCATAATAAATGGGATGATATGCTGCTGTTAGTAGAAGATCTGTAACCAGTTTAAGAAACTTAAAGCCCAGACTGAGTGCATTTGGTTCAGATCAATTGCATTGTGTTGTGTTATACATCTCCTTTAACTTTAACGGTTAGATTATTCCACTCTTGAGTAACAGGCAGTTTTCAATAGTATAGCTGCCCAATTAGTGCACTGCTACATTTGTTTGTTTATGTCCATTGGCCATTAGTCTAGATGCCAGTATTGATGCTCGTGATTATTCCTCAGCTAAATGCACCAGTGGTCTCTTTTAACAGAGCCAAGGGGCAATTTTTTCTTTTGGCACGGAAACATCTTACATTTTATTTGTGTAATGAATATGTGCTCTATTATTCATTTGTTATGCTTGGTAACGTCCACAACAGTAAGTGAGCTGGAATGATAATAGAAGAATCTGGTGCTTGAGACAAATGGAGCTCCACTGCACAATGTAAAGTAACACTACATCAGGCACAAGCAGCAGGCATGCTGTTCCCAAGAGGATTAATGGAGAAAATAGGGTTTGCCCTCTCCTTCATTACTGTACTTATTCTGCACAGCAGTGGGCCAACATGTCTGAGTACGAGTACGAGTGAGGAGTCCCCCATATAGTCTGGACTCAGGCCCACTGGTCATCCACAAACATAAAGGAGATAGCATACGTTTGGACTATGGATCGATCTGTATCCATAGTTCCCCCCCCCCCATCCCAACACACACACACACACACACACACACACACTTTCAGTTATCGGTGTCATTATCTACTGATAATCGGATCTGCCTTGAAAAAACAGTAGTCAATCCCTAGTTTTGACATCTGTTGCGGTTTACAAGTTCTTAAGAAAAAGGGTGGATACACAAACAAAATGTCACTAAATTAAAAGAAAAGAAAGATGAGGATCTAACCTTTACAAAATTGCTTTGTGTGTGTAGACTTGTGCAAAGACTCCTAAATAGGCATGTGCCCCCTGTTTGGACCCAAGGACCCGGTACTGGGTCCACCCTCATGCTGCATTTACAAATAGTCTTAGGCTTTTAAGAATTCATAAACCAACTGTATGTTGTCCAAACAATGTCTTGTTACAAAGTACTTGAACAATAAAGTTAATATGATCATGAACCAGGTAATTTTCTCGTCAGCCTACAATCACATGACAAGCTAGAAATTAGAAATAGCGATCTTTCCAATGAACGTGAACACACCTTAATTGCATAAAACGAAAAGTGAATTCTTTTTCAGGAGAAACATAGCCATTAAAATTCACATTTACAGCCACAGTCACATAAATCTATGTTCTTGTAATGTACTAATGTGGTTCTTGTTCTTGTCAACATATTTCACCACAAGTAAAACTCCCAGTCAAACGTGTAGACTGCCTGAGCATATCTTTTATAAACTGTATCATGCATGTTGTATTTTAGTGTATTTTCATCATATTTACAGTTACAGTTATAGTCAAAGAGTTGGAGAAGACATTCAGTTGCATCATTATCCATTGGATCTGGGTACGTTAGTTTACTTACAATGGATTCACATCCCTTCCTCCTATCCAAGCAGACCAGAAATATGTAAATAGGCCTCATGGTCGAGGAGCTAGTCCTAAATCATTTTAGGTTTTTTTCCCTTAGGGATTGGCATGGGTTGAACAGGGTAAGGTAAAACTGCGCCATCTCATTATTTTCCTACAGCCCGTACAGGCCCTGACATAAACAAACCATCACCAACATATCCTGGCACGTTAATTGTAACAAATAGAAATCAAGAGATCTGATGAAAACATTTGTGAGAGAATCAGGTCACAGTTAAAATTACCTACAAAGACAATTAGCTTTAAACAATTAACCATCTTAAGCAATTTAGCCTTGTATTGAGTGCTTGGCATCGTGTTATACAGCAACGCATTTGTGGGGAGAGAATTCCATTAGCTTGTAAAAAAAGGCAAGAGATTTGAATGAGGAGTGATCTTACTGTATTTCCCTAATTGTTACAGTTCATCGTCTTGTTAGTGGACACTTATTTCAAAACAATTCAGAAACAGGTTCAACTCTACTGGTAGCAAGTTAAAAGCAGAGGATACAAAAATAAGATCTGACTTGAAACAAGATTAAAGGGTTTGTTATGGTGCATATGTACTCTAGTTAGTTTCATATAAGTCAACCTAACTCTTTTTAGCATGTGTTCCAACATAAGTCATCTGCTTAATGTGCTAACTAAGACTACACCACCTATTGAGATGGTAGGATGCAATAGGTACAGTTCATCCATCTTGTTTGAAATCTGCTGGCCTGTCAGAAATCTGTACATGTATTACAGGCTTGGCACTGAAGTGGCTGCGCTCCACCAGTGATCTGGGTCCATTCAGCATCTGTTGTGACTGTACGGGTCTGACCGTGAGAAAATGACATGAACTAGGAACACAGCCATATTGTTGGTTATGTAGGTTATAGGGCTGCACGATTATGGCCAAAATGATAATAACAATTATTTTGATCAATATTGAGATCATGATTAATTATCACGATTATTTGTTGATTTTTACCAAAACAAATTTTTTTATCACATGGTCTATTTCACTGCTTTCATATCCATATTGTGCTAGAGATCTTCTAATGATCCAGGACTAAAACTCTTATCTCTGTATTTTCCGGCTGAATGGCAATACACAATATATTGTACCTCCATATTTTTCACACTGGGCTAAATCTAAAGTTTAAGATCAAAGACACTTTTCTTTTTATTAAAACAGACTGGGATTAAAATAAAATAAAAAGACAGGGTTTCCTTCCCAGATTGAAAATATACAGCTGCAACAAATGGAAATGAAAATGATCTGAAATAAATAGCTTAGGATATATTTAAAAATGTATCTCTGAGAAAGCTCCTTCACTTGTTTTCAACAACAATAACAGACTGATTAAAAGAGATGGGGAGAGGGGGGGTGCAATGGATTGAAGCATATGCTACACACACTGTGTGTATCGTCACTGCGCTGCATTTTTATAAACTATGATATTCTGGCCATGGGTCATGGGTTAGGGTGAGAAGAAATGGGTCATGTAATTCAACATTAAACCATATCGATATAAACAATATTGCTTTGTTTGTGGAGAGGCAGGGAATGCGAGGACATTAGGCACACCGGTGCGACCTAGGAAAAATCGAAGTCGCGCCCTAGAGCCCTGTGAGCTAACAGACACAAACTAGCACTGGTCACTGCTGTTGTCTGAAAAACAACACAGACGGGACCAAATGTTGCGTTTACTAGTAAACTGGTAAACCTTGTGACCGACGAATGAGCGACTGCTATCTGTTGTGGAATTGTCCTCCCGTTACTCTGTCCTCTGTGACTGTCTGCAACTCTGACTGGCACATCAGCAGTGGTTTACGGAGCGGTAGATTAGCTTTCTATGAGCAGAATGACGCATTTGAAATATTGCTCGATCACTCAAATTTGATGTTGGGAAGCCAAAATTGTGATTCGAATTAAAACGTGATTAATTGTGCAGCCCTAGTAGGTTAATAGGCAGTTTCTTCTAAATAGGGCGACTGGGCATAGGCCTGATCAACTCCATCCATCCCCTGCCCCCCACCCCCTGCCACTCTAAACCTGCATCTGTGTAGGTGTGTGTTTGCTCTGTTCTTTTTCAGTATGGTGAACTAAAAACACCCTTCTAGTACAAATGTTGGACCCACGTAGATCCACCTACACACAATGGCCTTGGTAGGCTCAGAACACTGGCAAACAAGACCTTCTCACATGCACACCATAACAACCAAACACAGCTGTTGTATAACAATCTTGACTTTGTTTCTCTCAAACTTTTTTTGGTAGTAGATTTTAGAGCTGTTGACTGCATTTACGTGCACATCAAATTTGGGTTTTTCCCCTTATTCCAAAAAAGACGCAGCCGTGCAAAATAGTATTTTTTGGCCGTGTGAACACAGCCACCCTCTTTAATTTCTTCAAACACCTTGTTGAAAAGGTTGGCATTGCAATATTTGCGCATAACCATAAACATGTTGATATCCAAGTCTTTCAAAATGTTTCTTTTCTTTTGGGCATGCATCATTACAGCAGCCTTGCAAACTGTTGCCTAGTTGGTTTGTGTACAACAACCATAGCAACCCACAGAGCTGACCGTAAGCTGTAAACAGGCAAGATGCCGTAAACTGCAGTAAAAACCCTGATTGAGATGCATATTCTGATTGCGCTGTATACATATCCAAAGAATGCCTCTAAAATCCAAACAATACCGGCATATCCCACGTCTTAATCAGAAAATGCTAAATTCTGGAAAAGACCTTATTCGAATACGCTGTTTAAATTAACTGCATCAAACTCAGAATATTGTCATATTTGGAATAATAGTGGAATACTAGTGTGTAAACGTATACTCACTGATGATCCTCAAGCAATACTTTTAGTATACAAGTTGACAATATAAATCCTCATATTTCAATTCATAATCATAATTTCTTTCATGTTGATTGCTTTTGGGCTGTACAAACTCACTGCAAACTGCAATTTAACGTTTTGGTGGCCACTGTCCTCATGATACACAGACTTCATAATCTCTCAGTGTGCTGATGTCCTTGACTACCACGGTCAGACACCCAATAGCTATGCTAGCATAAACCACTCAACAGCAATCCTTGCATGTGTGTGCATGTAAACACACAGTCACACTAGAAAACAGCCCTCCGAGAGCACTCACGTGCACGTGTTTACATATCTTTGTTGGTGCATGGCACGTACTCCAGCACAATTGCCCTTTCGCCTGCTCCCGAACACGTCTACCCAAAATGTCTCATTGAATATTTAATATGTGCGCCAATCTAATGATGGCAGAGACCCAGAGCATGGCTCTACTTATTCAGGCTTCCACCGCTGAGTCATCGAGGCCACCACAGGGGCTGTGGCTCCCTCCACAAAACTCCATCACTTCCATTTCCATCCGCTTCTTTTTCGTCATGGCCCCATCTCTGCTCCCCCTCAATAGTTGCCACTTGTGACCCTGTGCTCGCTCGTCTTGGCAGGAAACATCCTGCAATCTCCCATTGCACTTCCTTCTCAGCCCCTTTAAGTCTGTCAGCCTTTCAATGACATGAAATGTTCATTGCGTGTCTATATATAGTAAATTGATGTAGGCAGAAAGTAGAGTGTAGTGCAGTATGGGAGAGCAGTGTTTAAATGACTGTGTCACCCTGCTGTTAGATGTGGAATGCTGCCATGTCTTTGGCACAAAACACCTTAATGAATGTGCACAGCAGCTACGAGGATGTGTCACTTAAACAGAATGTGTGTGCATGTGTATGTGTGTGTGTGTGTGTGTGTGTGTGTGTGTGTGTGTGTGTGTGTGTGTGTGTGTGTGTGTGTGTGTGTGTGTGTGTGAGAGTGAAAGGGGCAGTGAAGGCGAACATTTTGCAGAAATGATCCCATTCTCCTAAATCCCGTTGCTAGAGAGCAGCTCATCTCTACAGAGTGATGCCGAGCTGAAACTACACACATATAGCTGCCCTGAATAAACGATGACAGCACAGCAAAGCTTTGTCCCCACAAAAGCCATCCTGAGTGCATGCGTGTATAGTGTGTACATATGTGTTCATGCATATGCGCTAGCATGCTAGCACTTAGCATGTCTACGTGCGTAATCAACATGTTCCTAACCGTATGCCCTTGGGCTAGGGGTTCCTTTTTGTGGCCCTCCCACATATATGCAGAGATAGTGTATAAAAATAGCGAAAAGCATCTTCCATCCACATTAGCATGCATGAGTAATTCCCTTTCATCTCCGGCTGACCAAGCGAGTGCAGTGAACTGGGAAAGGATAATGACAATAATTGGGGAATTTATTATTTTTTTCCCTTTATGCTCATTTGAATGAAACACAACAGACATGACAGCAAATGAAGAATGACAGCCAGGAATCTTCTTCATTCTAATGCACCTAGACTCCATTTTTCTTGACTATCTTCCATCCAAGAAATGCAAAGGTTTTTGCACAGACAGTTGTCAAACATTGCCTTTCTACTTTTTGATGTTTTTTTCTCCACTCACCAGGAGCCATGGAGAACTCCAACTTAAACGAATGTTGATCCATTCCTCTCCACACATGACCTGCTCAGAGTCGACCATGCTACAAAACTTGAAAAGCACCCTAACCCTCCTGGCTAATCTGTATGCTTTCCAATAGGGATGCTTAAATCCCCCAGTCTGCCTGCGTGCCAGGGAAAACAAAGCCTTCACCTAATAACGAATCCCAGCCATAATTCACACAACACTTTGATTTTGCTTTTGTTACCCAAGCACGCACTCGCTTGCTACATTGGGGATTGAGGGGGATTGGAGTCGAGGGACAGAAAGAGTGTGTGTGTGTGTGTGTGTGTGTGTGTGTGTGTGTGTGTGTGTGTCGGGCACGAGCTAAGCAGGTAATTTTGCAGATGTTTGTATGCAGGGGTTTGTGTTGATGGTGTATCTGTCATAGGCCCCATTTGGTGAGAAACTTTGTGCACCATTTTAGACTTGGTGACCCCAATTTGACTCCAGTTACATTGAGTAATAAATAGTTTAAACGTCTCTTAATTAGGGTTGAGTTAAGGTTACAGCAATGGTTTATTATTATTTATTAAAATGACCTAACCATTTTTTATTAAACTACCTTGTGTGTATGTGCCCAGGCTGCACACTCGCCTACAGTGAGGAAAATAAGTATTTGAACACGCTGCTTTTTTGCAAGTTCTCCCACTTAGAAATCATTGAAGGGTCTGAAATTATCATCGTAGGTGCATGTCCACTGTGAGAGACATAATTACAGTGTAATTGAATGAATGTCAATGGAGGGATGATGGATGCTTACTACACACGTGTTACATTCAATGTATATATCTTGATTGTCATTTATGTTGCATTTTTGTTGGCCGGTCATACTGGTAGCAACATTGTCTACTTCCACTCGGGGAAAAATCCACTAACACCCATTTACATCTGGCTTTTGTCTTTAGTGGGAAAGGTTAAAATTGGCATTCATTTCCGGGACAAAGAACTCTGTGGTAGTCAAAAATATTTATGGGCTCCAGCACCAATTGGCAGTGATGGATACATGACACCCAGGTGGACATGCTTATTTTCGGCTATGCCTTAAATAACATCCTCCACAGCCAAGCACAATTCGAACACCGATTTAGAAAGAGGGACTGAATAAGTAATAGCATGTTAGCATGCTATCAGAATCTTTGATCATTAGTGCTAAACTAAAAATGCAGTTGAGGATTTTTTTTATATTTGCTCATAAATCAAAGTATTGGACAAATGTTGACCTGGTGATGAGATCATTTTAAACCCCACTGGTGCAATGAGACTAGAGAGAAAGTATCCAGGTAGATACATGTGCACCGTATCATTTTGTTTATACAAACTCTTACGAGAAGTGCTACTGTATATTACCATTTTCCTATTTTCCCACAGTAGTCATAGATAAATAAATAAACCAAATGCCAACCAATAAACCCATCCCAGTTTTGTTGTATTTTTCCCAAAAGAATAATCGCTTTTATATGTTTATATGTTATATGTTCTTCCTCAGATATGGTCAAATACAGAGGAGCCACACTGTAAGCCTCTGACTATTGCAGGTGAAGGACTTAAATAACACCCTATGTTTTCAAATCCTAATTTTAAATGTCTGCTTTAAATTATTTAGCCAGCAGGATGTTCCCTAACATTTCAAGACCATATCAGCAAGTAGCTTCTGGATTGTCCGTGAGCAATACACTCTATCCCGGCTAGCTCCAGGGCGCTTTTTCTGCAGCTGATTCTGACCTCTGTCCTCACTGTGGATGGAGTGGAACTGCGAGACAATTCCCCTTCAGGGATCAAAACAGAATGAGTGTTATTTTTCTATTTCAATTTCAACACTTTGTTTTAGTATTACTGAAGTTATGTCTGAACATGGGGGTGTCACTTTTCCCTTTATTATTGCCAATGGAGAGTGGTAGAGTAGTATAACCTTGCAAAACCCACCACACCTGAACTTTAAAACTCCTCTTCAATGAAAAATTATACCAAATACAAAAATGTTTTTACAAACTGTTCCTAGCTAGCTGGAGCTAGTACTGTTTGAATCCAATTTGCAACTGTAGGGCAGATAGCATAAGATAGTAAGATAGATGTAAGATAGCAGTCGCCTAAAAATAGTCTGTGGCTGTATAGCTGAAGGTTTGTTGGATGATACTGACATTAACTGGGAAGCAGATACTCCAAAAAAATTCTGAAATGCTCGCAGAGCGTTTATATTCATTACTGTCAAAGTTATGCTGTCAGTATGACAACACGTATTCTCAGATCTTGGGGTTTCGATTAAACTTAAAAGGAGAAACATTTGTGTCTAAATGGACAAAATATTCCGCTTCTTCTCATGCCTTTACTGCAGCTCTTTGTAGTGAAGGAGAAAGCCATGTTGAGAAAGAAAAGAATCTATTATTCCAGGAGACTTCAAATATTTTGCCCTGGGCAAATGTGACTTTGCAAAAGCCTGTTTTGAAAAAGGCTGGCGATTCTGCACTATTTTTAGTTTCTACCTCCTCCTTCTCCTACTCTCCTGCCCTCCTTTTCCTTTCCTCTTCACCTCTGTCCATCCCTGTATTATATATCTTTATTCTGAGGAGGGCTGTTCACCGCTGAAACACACCACTGTGCACACAGGTATTACTGAGGCCTTACAGTGTGTGTGTGTGTGTGTGTGTGTGTGTGTGTGTGTGTGTGTGTGTGTGTGTGTGTGTGTGTGTGTGTGTGTGTGTGTGTGTGTGTGTGTCAGAGTCTCTCAGAGAGCAAGAGAAGATGGAGTGATTTCACTTGACAAGACTTTTTGGAGGTTTGGAAATACAGTACTTACCAATTATATTCCCTCGACACCAAGCTTCCCAGGCCACGTATACACAGCTGCTTTTGGTCCAAATGCTATAGCCTGAGTTCATGAGTTAATTCAATTAAATGGTCAACTAGTGTCCACCACCAGAAACATGGTTTTAAAAATGTCTTTGCATAAGGCAATATTCCAACACATGCTTTACAGCGGTGCTTTGAGCTGTACCAAACCTCATGGCAATCCATTCAATTGCAGTCAAGACATTTCACTACAAAACAAAAAATGTCTGTAAGTCTGTAAGGTTCATCCTCTGGGAACCACGAGTGGATGTACAAAGTTTAATGGCAATCCATCCAATAGTTATTGATATCTTTCAGTCTGGACCAAAGTGGAACATACTGACATTTCCATTCATAAAGCCATGCTGCTAACCTCTAAAACAACAACAAAATCCCATCTTGCTTGGGTCCATGGACTTATGACTTTTGCTGAAAGAAGCTTTTCATGTAACTGATTATGCTTCTAAATGAGTTGATTTGTCTTTGCTTTTAAAAAGTCTGTATATTAAATCATTGACTGTCAGTTGATTCATTCTGACCCCTTTCCACTCCCGCAGCTTAGTTTTCTGGAACCGAGCCTAATGCCCGGTACTGAGCAGCCTGACACATTGTAATAGTTGTACAGTCCAACAGAAATCCTGCGAGACCCATTTTCCCACCCAGCTCAATATACTACGCTACAAACAGGACAGGTTCAACGACAGTAGGCTTGTACGGGAGTCAGAGCAGGACAGCAGGCATGATTAATTCAGTAAACATAAGAATAATGAAAAATCAACCTTGGCTGGTACATCAAAAATGTCTGTCACACATTGTCAATAAATGATTTAATCACCCAACAAATTAAACTTCACTTAGCCCTACTGGGAACATAGGTGTTGACATCACTGGTGGGGGTTCAATATTCATGAATGTTATTTGGTTGCTAACTTAGAATGATCCAAAACAGAACCTATGAAGAGAGCAAGTTCATTTTGAAAGTAAGGTTATATGAGATACTGATCCATAGTCAGTGTATTATCTACAGTAGATGATGGTCGGCACGCCTTAAATTTTGTGAAGCAGAAGATTTAAAGATCCAAATTATCCCTTTAAATACTTAATTCAATTCAATTTTGTTTATAGTGTCAAATCTAGGGCTGGGTACCGAATTCAGTACTTTTTAGGCACCGACTGAATTACCTCCTTAGTATTGAGTAATCAAAAAATGTCTGGTCATTCAGCACCCAATTTTAATACCTATGGAGTAAATCTCATCATCAGTGAGCCAATAAGCATGCAGCATGCTTCTATCAAGATCTCATGATGTTTGCAATTGGCTGTCTAACGTTACACGTCTTAGAGGCAGGCAGGAAAAAAACTCAACGTTACACAGAGACAGGGCTCAGGCAGTAGGAGCTGAAAAGTGTTACCCAGCCCTCGTCAAATTATCAAGTCATCTCAGGACGCTTGACAGATAAAGTAGGTCTAGACCACACTCTTTAATTTACAAATGGGGTTTTCCTAATGCAACGTCAAATAAAGTCTAGGAATTTTCTGTGGTCTTTAGAGTGTTGTTACAGTAAAAGGTTGAGAGAGTGGGAGGGATGGACAAGGAGAGTAATTATGTAGTTATGGACGAGCTGTGTGAGGGAGTGTGATTACCGATTTGGGAGTTGTTTAGAGGAGCGAAGAGGTGGGACATGGGAAGCAGGGTGCAGGTGTGCTGATGTATTGGTCAGGCCCTGCTGATCCTCAGCCCGGACCCCTGCCACCTGCCACACCTGAGCCAGCCAACCCTGCCTCACCAGCACCATCCCCTTTGTTGCTCGCAGCTAATTTTAACTCTGTCCAACTGTGAGAGACTTGTTATTTCTTGAATATGTAATTACTAGACAGTTAGATTTTTGTGCAAATCTGACTACGTTCTAAATACCTTGCGGTACTGCAGAGTGCAGAGCTGCAAGGATTAATCAATATTGATAATTCTCCCTGTCCCAGACCCTCCTCCAAAGCGCACAGAAGGGGGGTCTAGCTAGTCCACATAGCATTCGGGGATGGAAGAAAAACATGCTTTGGTTTATTGACAATTCTTTAAATCAATCAGAATCGTCATGGGCGGTACTAAACTCTGCACAGAGCCGCTGCAAAATAGTCGTGTTAGAGAAAACTCAGATTGGACAGATAGTTGTAGTAGTTAACTAGCTGTCTGGATTTACCCTACAGAGATCTGAGGAGCACTCAAAAATGTCCTCATTAATCCACTGAATTTAAAATTTCAACACAAAGAAAGCGGAAGGAAACGGAAAACACATCCGGCAGAATTTCATGCGGCACCAGAGCAATCCCGTAAGTGGAATGTCAAGGATATAGACTAGGTGCAGCCCTACTTAAGGGAAATTGTGGGATAATGGTGAATGAAATTTAACAGTGACCCAAGTAGACTCATAGGCAAACTGACTAATGACAGTAACGTCAGTCACACAGCACTATCTATCTAGCTAGTGTTAGCCACCATAACTTAATAGCCATTGAAGATAATATAAGGTTAGAGCAGCAAAACAGAAATACAAGAATTATTACTTTTAGTATGCAGATAGTTTCTGATGACATCACACATATTTCTGCATTGCTCAGCAATATTCTGCTGCAAAATACACCCATCTTTTACTTTTACATGAAAGGTTCAGGGGTGAATTAGTTAAAAAGCTTTATTGCTCCATGAGTCGTGCAGCAATCAAGCCACCCATCCCCTCCCCAACACTCATTTGCAGCCTCTGAGTCGATCTGTCTCCTTCTGTTTGCTGTCCTTGGTCTCTTTCTCTGACTCACTTTCTACTCATCTTGCTCCTCTTCTCTCTTTTTATCTAATCCCTCTCCACATGCACTGCTGCATTGGCTCCAGCCTTCTTAGCAGCAGAGAGAAAAAGGGAAATGGAGAGAGCAAGTGGATAGCAAGTGGTGGGGAGGGGGGGAAGAGAAGGGGGAGGACTAAACTGGGGGTATAAGAAAAAGACAAAATGATTGCACTCGCCCAGAAAAAGGAGCAAGATAAAGCAGGCTAAGACAGAGTCAGAGGATGAGAGAGGGAAGTTGCATCACAGCTCCAATCAGATATGACAGAGTCACAGAGAGAGAGAGAGAGAGAGAGAGAGAGAGAGAGAGAGAGAGAGAGAGAGAGAGAGAGAGAGAGAGAGAGATTGATGGGTTTAGGAGGCGGAAAGCCATAAAGACGCAGAGGTCTATTAAAAGTGGAGTGTTGGGACGTAAGCGGGTGCAGTGGTGATTTAAATTAAACCATGTGTGTGTCTAGTTCCATGTGTGTGTGTGTGTGTGTGTGTGTGTGTGTCTGTCTGTCTGTGTATCTGTCATAACTGTGTGCATGTTTGTACTTTAGTGTGTGTGTATGTGTGTGTGTGTGTGTGTCTGTGTGTTGGTGTGTCTGTGTGTCAGTGTGTCTATGTGTGCTGATGAGTCAATAGTCTTATTTGAGTAATCACCCCTCCATTTGAGAATTTTTGGTTTGAACATACAACTCTCAGAACACAGAGGGGGGAGAGAGCAGTGGGTGAGTAAGAGATGTGATTGAGGACAGGCAGAGATGGAGGGATGGAGCTCTGAAGGAACTGCTGAGCAACGCGGCTTCCGGCCAGCTGACCACAACTCTGAGGCTATTTCATCCAACGTGTGGACTGACACAAGGTAACGTTACCGTTAGCATTTAGGTAAATCAATATGGTTGCTAGTTGAGATGAGAGCTACCCGCCCATCCACCAGCAGAAGTCTGCAAGTTGTGTCTGCCTCAGAAATCCAGTATTGGTCAGATTATTGTACTACAAATAATGATCTAACAAACCATTAAACTTAACAACCATGCCTGGACTTGTGTTTTGGCACTCGTTCACTGTTTGAACATCACTTATAATCATAACTAGATATCAATTATTTCAGTAGCCAGACAAACAAAACCTCTACCTGGTTTTAGTTCATATTCTTCTTTCCAGTCTGATTACTTTTGCATACGTGTGATTACAGATATGGGTTTTCTGGAATCAGATTACTGTAGCCGCAGCATGACATGTGATCAATTTCCTTCTAAACCTTTGTTGGCAGAAGCAGGTCTCTGCTGTCCTCGCTAGTGTCTGCCCTTCAGAGCCTACTGATGCCCAGCCAAGCCTTGCACCAGTCCGCCCCCTCCCCCAGCCCCCCGGGTCTGTTCTGCTGATGGTAAGGCTGGCTAATATCTGCTTATCTCGCTTCCATACTGACACGGGGACTATTGGTAATATCTGGCCAGGATATGCCGAGTCAGGAGAAACAGAAGCCGTGAGGGAGAAAGAGGGCCGGCAATATAAGAGAGTCATCCAGACAGGAGGTGGAAAATGCTGCCTGTCACGGGAAAGGAGAGACGTGAAGGAGTGGTGGGAGGTTTTGTACTGAGCTCCAATATTAAGTGTTTCATTCCTTTTATGAGATGTCTATCCTTTGGGACAAAAGTGGCAGCTACTCTTACACAAGGATTAACTGCACAATATCATTGTATTTGTGAGGGAAAGTGGGTAACTGAATTCCTTGTTTGACTAAATAACGCAGAAAGTATTCTCCATTAGGGGCGTGAAGACTGATAATCAATACACATCGGAAAACCAAAACAAGAGTCAGAGAGATTTGGCTACATGAAAACACAATCCTAGATCCGACTCACAGTCTGCATCAAATTCAGAAGATAGTTGATGCCTACATGGTTTTAGTGACAGTAACAAAGGGTACAGTAGGCCACAATGCAAGCAAGGTAAGAAAGTATTGGTGTACACCCACTAATATTTAACTATGACACTCCTCTCCCTCTCCATCCTTCACTATTCCCAGGACAGCCTTGGACAACCCAGAGCTTGTTCAACATTAACTTCACCACTGGTATCGTTTAGTATCCCTCAACCTGAAGAGCCAAACCTCTGCCCACCAGCCACTCCGACTCCACTCCACAGGTCCTCAACACCGGTCCGCTGTGGCCAAGGGGCTGCTGGAGATGTTATTATCATCTTTACAAAAGGAGGTAAACGTCAGCTACTTCCTAATCAACCAGGGCCATCTTGACTCCATGCCTCTCCTGTCCACTTGTGGGCTGACAAGTTTGGCGTTAAGAGCAGGGTAAGAGAGAGATAGAGTGTGTGTGTGTGTGTGTGTGTGTGTGTGTGTGTGTGTGTGTGTGTGTGTGTGTGTGTGTGTGTGTAGCATTTGTGCAGGGCTTTGTTCAGAGTGACTTACCATATGCTGGTACTGTATGTATGCATCACTTCCACCATGCACATTAGGATGTGTGAGGTTTTCTGTCTCTGTTTGTAGCCTACATGGACCTGGATATGTCTTTTATATGCGTGTTCACGCACCCTACCCGGTCTCCCAGCACCTCGCTAAGTGTGTGCCAGAGCTGAGTACCAAAGAGCTTTGATTCAGTAAATGAAGACTGGCAGAGCTAGTTGCATTTGGCCCACCAGAGCACTCCAATCACCACACCGCACACCACAATTTGGAGACATCTGCCCATTTTCAATTAGACACCAAAAAGTTGTTTAAAATCAAAAACACCTTTGCACGTGAATACTGCTGAGATGAAGCCAAGGAGAGATAACACACACTTTGCTTTTTTTCTGTCCTCGGTTAAAATATGTGTGCGTCTTTCCTTATATAACTGCCTCCTCCAGAGTTCTGTCTATCCCCCGAGCTCTGTGATCGATTGCGAGGTTATTGTTGGAGCGACCAGCATTTGGTCTCCCAGCCTCCTCAGTGGAGATGACCCAGCGGAGTCGGCTCATCCAAGACTCATAAACAAAGGCTGCTGCCCAATTACTTTAATAGATCCAAGCCGCAAAGAGCCTCGCAGCTCGTAAAGAAACAAGACAATTAATATCGACGCTAATAAAAGTGTAATGAAGAAGCAGGCCCACCTGATGAGACAGACAATAATGTCCCCATTTCTTTTGTGCGTGTACGCCAATTCATAAGACTGTTAGAGCTATTTTTAAGGTGAGGAATGAGAGAAATTCACACAAAGTCATGGTTGCTTATTCCCTCAATTAACTGTCACTTCATTTCCCAGCTTACAGTTCATGGCAATCAACCTTTGATGCTAAGCTGTCTGAGACTGTTCAAATGACATCTGTGCTTACAGACTCGGTACTGTGTGTAAAACCTGCTGTTTCACTACTGTACACTCACATCAAAATGCTCCTTCCTGCAGCTTTTCCCACACATCAGTGTAATAAACAGCAGGGCTCTGTGTTATCAGCAATGTGTTCCACATTCAAAGTGGTCCACTTTAAGGGGAAGCACCCCTTTAATGCATTCAATGTGGCCCCTTCACATTATATACATGCACTTTATACTATAGATTTATTACCAACTCAAACTAAACATTCGCCGTTGCAGCACAACTATAGTTTGTCTCTCCATTATAACGTGTCGGTGCACTTTACATAAAAAAAAGCAATTCCGTTTCCTATATCACAATTCATTTCTATTTCTCTCTTCTCTTAAAATGGTTGGATGTTAAATTGTCAATTAGTAGGTTCAAAAATGCACCTATATATTGTCCCAAGTAAGATTGAGGAGCTGAGAAAATATCACTCCATGTTACAACATTGGACAGAATTGTGTTGAGTATGGGTTAAAATGGCCATGTGCCTCCTAATATTTCATGGACATTTGTTGCAAGAAGAGATAATACTTTGTGTTCCGACTGTGGCACTCATCTCTCCCCAATGAGTGCCACAAACACTCCCCTTTCTTACTTTCTCCCTCTCAATTCTCTCCAGTCAGTCTCAACCTGGCACACGCTGATTGTTTTGTACCCAGCAGCCCGCTAGAGAACGGCCCACTATGTGGTCCCTTAGAAGGCTTAATTGATCCAGTGCTTGGCAAAAGCAAAGCATCTAATTGCATGAACCCCATTGGCTGATGGATTCCCAGCATCATCTGCTCCCTATCGACAGGCCTGGCCCTTCCCGTTTCACTGCCTCTGAGGGCAACAAAATGACAAAATTCTCAACTGGCTGACGTGCTCCTGCTTGGAGGGATCATTTAGAGACAAATTAAGCTCTGTCATGTTTCCAGAAAGTCAGAAGAGGCGGATAGGGGGCAGAAAACAGCATCCTTCTTGGACTAACAGATGACACGTGCGTTGTCATGTTGGAGCTGTACCATAATGTGTGTGCAGTAGACCTTCAACATGCAGTATTGTCACTGGCTGACATCTGCCACATGTTCTATCTGTCATCCACCACCCTTTGACCTGATAGTATGTGAAGTTGACATCACGCTGTGTTACATTTTGGTTCGGGGTGAAATATTGTGAGGACGCGCTCTGTTTACCTGTGCCTGCCACACTAGTTAGTAAAGTAAAACTGTCAAATCCTCACAAGACGGCGGCCCCATACCAACATTTGTGACAACAACTTCACATTCTCTGTAGTAAACGTCATGTTCTGGCAGAGCAAACCTGCATGTGACAGCCTACTGTGTTGTACATTTACACATATGATTATTAAATAGACTATTGCTATCAAATGCTATGAAGAAATGTATACCTTGATATCTAAACATAACTACAGAAATATTAGTGATTGTCCAATTTTTGTAATGTATGTGTTGTAATGTGTGTGTAAAATCCCAAATTTTATTTTTTTATTTTTATTATTTTCTGACTTATATTTTAGGAGACTAAACAAACTGTAAGAAATATGTATCATCACAACATTTGCCATTCACAGAAAGTCTCAGTGCTCTTATCCAACAAAATGCCAGCAAATAGCAGCATTGTCTGAAGAGAAGTTAGCTACTGACCAACAAAGACAGAGATTAGGTGTTATGTGGCATTCACATCTACCAGACCAGATTGATTATCATGTATGTATAAATAATCTGGAGAAGAATATGTTATATAAATATTCTGTGTTAGAAACCAAAATTACAACAAATTCATATAAATTCAGACTAAAGATTCGGTGGCTTTAACAATAGCTTTGGCAGCTTAGAGTGCTCACATACAAGTATTGACTAAAGAAGAAAAAGAAAAAAATATGTAAATTCTGTCACTGTACTGTCTCATAAAGTGCTCATAAATGCTTTTTGACTTTTTCCCTTTCCTTTATTGTGTTATATATCTTATTGTGGACGTCAAAATGTTTACAAAGTGAAAAAGCCCAAACTCCAGCCCAAAGGGACTGGGACCATCTCCAACAGAAAACACTGTTCACAATCAGCTCCATTGTAGTCCAGCCTTTACCTCCGTGATGAATGCTTGTCATTTGTAACACACGTTATAATGCTCGCCTAGCTGCTAGCATGGCACGCCCTCATACTCTACAACTGATTGGCTAGCAGTGCTTACCTAGGTACTGTGCATGTGTGACTACTGACAAAGATGGAACAGAAGTGAGATTCCTCACTCTGTAGCTAAAACAGAGAGCTCAACACACAGGGTGAAAAGAAGAGCAGCAGCAATGTGTAGTACAACAAATACATAGTGTTTTTCGAAAATTAAACCATGTAAAGCTATTCTGATACAACCTCTAAATTCAATTATGAAGCTGAACGTGAGCATAATATGAACACTTTAAAGAAAAATTTGACCTGTGACCTTAATGCAATATCTGGAGCTAAAGCATAAAGGTGCTGAGTCACACTGAGTATAATGATTTAAATATGGACTGCGCATATATATATATATATATATATATATATATATATATATATATATATCTCACAGCGTCTTTGGTGTTGATTGCCTTTTCCTACTATGTAATGACTCACTGCCATTTCGTATTAAACTTGAATTATCTCTGTGCTCTCCGGCTGCTCAACTCGCATAACTCCCACTCATGTTTGGGTGGCAGCCTCTTCTACTATTACTTTAATTTCTAAAGATATCATCAGAGACTGGTATTTCATCCCTTCTCAGTTTGTGTTGCTGCATTCACATACGGTTGCTAAGAACTAGCAACAGCAAGCTGTGTGTACTTTTTGCTGGCTACATCTGACAGTGGCATAACCCCCTCAAATCCAAGTCAAAAAAACAAAGTTAGCTTCAGTGTGCATTTTTAAAGACATTTGCCGAACAGCTTGTACCAACACATCCTATCTTACTCTTCGTATGCTACCACAGATTGCCACACATCATTTCATATCCAATACTACTGGACTAAAGGCTACTTTTAGAACAGAACGCAAAAGTGGCGTTGCATTCTCACTTTTTATTCCGCGTTTAGACAAGCATTTTGGAGGGGGAAATCTGCTTGCATATGGTGAAGCAAAAGTGTGTGCAATTCAATGCACACCAGGCGGCTAGGTGGTAGTGTGAAGCAGTGCCGCACAACACCTCTTAGTCTGCGAGCCTGCGTGGATCCTTCCTTCAACTTTCTTCTCTCCCTCTCCGCTCCATAGTAGCGCAAAGCAAACAACAAAAGCTGACAATTTTGTCTGGACAGACGAGGAGGTGGAGTTATTGCTCCAAACAATGCACACACACGGCACACACACAGACACACACATGACACAGACATAAGGCACATACATAAACATACACACGCAGCACAGACACACGGCGCACACACACACACACACTCGCACAGTGTGTTTTTACCCTTTATGGAATAAGATTTCCGCTCTGAAGGGTGGTTTCACTTTTTTGCATTTTTAAGCCCCAAAAATAATTGTTATTTATTGTAAATTATAGTATTGGTGTAAACAGGGTCTTAATGGTTGCTTAGCATTGTGCTTTAAGCTCATATCCTTAGAGTAGTTCCAATACCATTTTTTCCTTTCCAATACCAAGTCCGATACTAAGTACTGATCTAGTTCCAGTGTGTTAAAAAATGTTTAATTAAATATATATTTAAAAAAATGTAGCTTTTACTATATACTACTAACCCATGTGATACGATCGCTATTATTGTTGCATGTTACAGCCTTTGTGAAACACTAACAAAAACAAAAAAGGAATGTTATAGAACTTTCTTTTATTTTCTAGTTTGACAGTCAGTGAACTAAAAAAATACTTTAAAGTGGATTATCTTCAGGGCTAAATTACGTGGTATCGGATCAGTGCACAGACTCATGTACTCGCAGATACCAGCATTTAAGTCAGTGTCGGAGGTATTTTTGATATGACCGTAACTACATTTTGATATCTGGAAAAACAATTGTATGCCCCATGTCAATGAAACAGCTTCTGTATAAAGTTTTATAGGAGTGGCCAGGCCATGCTGGGCAAGTGACAGCCATACAACCTGTCAGTAATCTTATGTTTGTTTGACCATTGGCTTGCACCCCTCTTAAGGTCATCTATTGGATTTGTCAGTTTTACAAAATAAGAGCCCTAAATCTGCAGATTCAGTATGGCTGATGGAGGATTGTGTTTGTAATATGGACACACAAATACTGAAGGGCAACGCTGGAGTCAGGTTGTAAACCACAGTGCGTAAGTGTGTGTGTGTGTGTGTGTGTGTGTGTGTGTGTGTGTGTGTGTGTGTGTGTGTGTGTGTGTGTGTGTTATGTACTACACTGTACACAGAACTCGTAAACAACAAGCCAACATAGGACCAGACAGAACCCCAATCAAATCAATGCAGGTTCACCGTTTATTGCCCCCGTGTGTGTGTGTGTGTGTGTGTGTGTGTGTGTGTGTGTGTGTGTGTGTGTGTGTGTGTGTGTGTGTGCGCGAGCTAGATCACTGGATCAATCCACAGGGGAAAGAGGTTGACAGAATAATGACCTGTCCTCTCTTTTCATCAGCCTCTCTCTGTAGCTGTATTCTCTATTTTCTTGCTTTCCCCCCCTCTAGCTCTCCTTTTCCGCTCATATACACATCACCTTCTTCATCCATCATTCACTTATTTATCTTCTTGCTCTTCCAGGAATAACTCCTCTATGTTGCGTCTAATGTCAGATATTTCCCCTTCATTCCATCTTTTCTTTCGCCTTCCTGCCATCCACAGTAATCCTCCATTTCACTTTTGTTGCCAATCGCCTTTCTTCTTCCTTGTTAGAAAATTCTCTTTTCAAGCGACCCCCTCCACCCAACTCCAATCCCCAGCACCAATAACAGTCCTTTCTTTGATGCATCATTCATGGTTTTGTTCCCTAATGCACTCTCTATCTCTTTCACAGCCACACTATCAAATCTTCATCATCTGCTTTTATCTAGTGTTCCAGCTTGCCCCTTCTCCCCCCCTTGTAATGTATTGTCTTGGATTCTCTTGCTGCTGTTGCCGCTTGCCTCTTTCTATTTCTATCCATGCAGTAGAGCTCAGTCTCTCACTTCATGCCTGCTCTTTCATCCCTTTATTTAATGCTCCCTCCCTCCTATATCCCTCATTCCCTTCTCCATCACTTTCACTTTTCTCTTCCATTTCTTCCTCATTTAGCCACCGCTCCTCATCTTTTTCATCCAACCCCCATCCAACTTCACATGTCCTGCCGTTTTCTCCTCTCTTCTCCCTTTCTGTCCCTCTCATTCCTTGAGGTGAGTGACTGAGTGCTAATGCCCAGGTCTCAGTAATGGGATAATCCTTTACATCAGAGCGGCAGCAGCATTCAGGCTACACATCACTCTCTAAAAGCTAACCTTATCATTGAAATAGGGCTCTAATCTCCGCAGCACCAAATGTACACACATGTATAAGTATACTGACCGGATGTCTCATCATTGAGGCCCAGCCACGCTTCAGATCCCATTTTGTTTCTTATCGGCAGAGCGCTGCTATCACGCAGAATGGTCTTGCACTGCATTTACCTGCAGATAAACATGTACTGTAGCTTATAGAATGTTTATCTTCCCCACATGGCAGGTAGGAAGCATGTATTACATTGTATGTTAATAGTCTTTAAATGCAAGATAAATGTATTTGTGACATTGTGTGTGCAGATACAATCGTATTATTTTTCTGCCTTGCAGTTGCATTTTTTCTGAAATGTCAATGTGAAGCGCCTGGTAAACTAATGCACCTATACATGCTAGTATGCACACACACAGAGACGCACAGGTCCATTTCTGCTAGAGCTGAAACATCTGGGCTCCCGCATGGCAAGGCCGTCTGGGGAGCGTTGATGTGTTGCTTTGACTGTCTTTGTCCACCTGTGCCCAGAAATAGCTTGAAAAACACAATCTCTCCGCAACACCTGCTTTGGGACTCACATAACCATAAGTGGAGACCACACAGAAAGGAGCAAGCGAAAGAAGAGGAAAAAACTTATGGGAAGTTAGAAAGAGTATGAGCTGTGTGTGTGTGTGTGTGTGTGTGTGTGTGTGTGTGTGTGTGTGTGTGTGTGTGTGTGTGTGTGTCATTTGCCATCTTCATTGCATCCATACTCCACCTCACTGGCCAAGAGTTGCCACAGGGGATCCCAATCCTTTCCAGGACTGATGACAGGCTTTTCAACCTTAACAAGTTCAAAGCCAAGAGCAAAGTCAAGAATACCACCATCAGGGAGCTGCAATACGCCGATGATAACGCCATTGAAGCACTCCCCTGAAGACCTCCAGGGCATCCTAAATGCCTTTGCAAAGGCATATAGAAAACTCAGGTTCTGTTTCAACCACCACCCAACCAACCATCATTCCAGCCCATCATGTAAATCGTGGACCCCTTCCCCTACCTTGGAAGCCTTCTCTTCTCCAAAGCCGATATAGACTCTGAGGTTAACCATTGCCCGAGCTGTGCCAGCGGAGCCTTTGCCAAACTTAGGACTTAGGAGTCTTTGATGGCCGAGACCTGAGGGCTCAAACCAAGCTCCTGGTTTACAGAGCTGTGATTCTGGAGCGGAATCCTGGACCACCTACAGCAGACACCTGAGAGCCCTGGAACTATTTCATCAAAGAGCCTTTAGAAAAATATTGAGGATCAACTGGGAAAACAGACAAACTTCAGCATTCTGGAGAAAACGAAAATGCCCAGCATCACTACCATTTTAATGCAGCATCAACTCCGATGGACAGGCCATGTCATCCGCATGCCCAACAACCGTCTCCCTAAGCAGATCCTGCACTCTCAGTTAAAAGAATGACAGTGGGACCCCGGTGGGTCAAAGAAACACTTCAAGGACATTATCAAGACCAGCCTGAAAAAGTTTAACATCACTTCCAGTGACTGTGAGGATCTTGCGTTGAACAGGGACTACTGGAGAAAAGCAAAGCAGGAGGGTGCAGGAAGGTGCAGCACACCACAAAACAGAACTCCGCCGTGCTGCACAGGAAAAGCGGCAACAATGCAAGGACAAAGAGAGAAAGGCTACACCACCACACACCACCTCAATCTTCCAATGCCCATATTGCAGCAGAATCTGTGGATCACGGATTGGCCTTAACAGCCACCTGAGGATCCACAAATAAGACGACCCAACAGAGTGGACAGTCTTGAGTGACCGCTGAAGAAGTGTGTGTGTGTGTGTGTGTGTGTGTGTGTGTGTGTGTGTGTGTGTGTGTGTGTGTGTGTGTGTTATGAGTGTGTACTGTATGTGTATATGCTGACTGAAGAGCTGCCTGCTTTGATTTTTAGTAGAAGATGTCTAATAGCAGCTTTTGGCTCTACAAGCTAAAAGAACAATGTTCATTGATTTTGGTGAAAATTCAAATTGTGAACTATATGAACTTGTTCCTTTTAATCTGCATGAACTGAACTTTGAGCTAGCTCTTGTGAAGTGTGACATTTTTAATCTATACGTAGATTATTATTCTGCTTATTATTATTTTTTATTATTTACAACCATTTAGAGGGTTAGAAAATGAGATATAGAGTGAAATAATGAAGACAACAAACCTGAATGCACACAGACAACCAGCTTTACCAATTTATGTGGCTGTATTATCACACTTCACATCACATCAGGTAGAAGCCCAGGCTTATGTGTTTTAATAGAGCAGGGTACTTAGGGAGACCTTGCAAAAGAAAAAGAAAATGCACTTTGATGATAAAGACACAGAGCTGTAAAGCTAGTGAACTTGTCAATTTGCTTCATGCAAGAGATTGACAAGTCAGCCATTGATGTGACATTTAGTTCTCAAAGGGATAAATATATGCACTTAACACTTATAGAACACTTAACTGTACCACTTATGAGCCATTGAGGAGATTGTGAATGTGGCATCTCTGTGGTGTATACATGTGTGGATGTATAGGTTTGGTGCGTGTCACAGTGTGGGCAATATCATGCAAGTGTGCCCACTGTGAGTGAGCATGGCATGTCTGCATACATGTACTGTACATTTATTTTTTGCACATTAACAAATAATGCAATCCTGTGGGTGTATGTTCTGTGCACACGGCTGTGTGTATTCAAATATTACTTACTATGCATGGTCCCAGAAGGCTCCCTAATTACAACACGCAGAGTCATGCACGTAGTTGTAATTTTAAGCCATGTAGTATTTGCTTAGTATGGGTATATGGTATGGAAGTTACAGAGAGTGTTTGTTTCACACATACATACAAATGCAAATGAGACCCATTCAAATGACAAACTTGTTTTTCTTTCCCTTTGCATTCATCTCTCCAGGATGCTCTCATATATTTCTCACTGTAGAGAAGCTGTTTATACGCGGATGGTGCTTTTGCTTGTCACCCATTATGTGACGCAAAGAGCTGACAATAGTCCTGCACCACGGGAGCTACTCCATCACAGACACAGACAGCCAAGTGAATGATGATTCCCACTTTGCACCAAGGCCTGTACCCATCATGCATCAGTTCGAGATAACATGATAGACTGGATGTTGGTACCGATTTAGTGTGTTGCTGTTAAACACAAGGAGCACTGGCAGCAGGAAAGCTAAATCTACCTAAACTCCTAAACTACCATTTGGTCTGAAATACGCTAACAGCAGTTTACTGAACCATCGGGAAACACACCCAGTCAGAACTAGTGTTGCAATTTCGGTTTCATATTGCATATCGTTACAGCCCCACAATCCACCTATACAGTCGTTTTTATACAACGAACAGAGGCAAAATAAATATGAAATGCTACTTGTGGTTTTGAACGCTTTTGAGGATGGATATTCGGAAACATGTTGGGGGACTACAGAGAAATGTGACCGCAATGAAAAAAGCCCTGATGCTGGTTACTTACAGCTGGGGTTTTGAGGCTGGCTTCAGCTGAACCGAGCTTTATGATGATGATGACTGACTGCAAGTCATAATTTACCACCACTTCACTGCTTCCAGGTTTGGGATAATGGTGGGGATTAAGGTAACCTAGGAGGAAGGGAATAAGGTGTTTAAATTATCCGTAATAGCTCACATCTGAAATAAGGTGTTATTTGAGATAAGCCCTTTATATACAGTACAAAGGTTCACTATATGGTGTTTTGAACGTCATGGTTCAGTGTGTTTTCTTTACAGAGAACATTTCTTTCCATTAACTTACTTACTTATTTCCCAGTGATGCATAAACAACATGTAATGTACTCGTAAAACCACAACACTCCAAAATGTAGAGGATTTAAATGATGGGAGCATCTTCAACCCATGCTACCTTTCCAGACTGAATGGAAGTGTTTGACTAAAAGACTACACACTGCATTGCTTTCTGAGTGGATCTTACACTACTACTACTATTTATATTGGACGGACCAAGACATACACTGTAATTAATCTGTGTTAGACTGCTAAAACGTTTATGCTTTATACGGGAGTTCAAATTAGCAGTCATAAGTCTGCAGTGCTATGCATTGGTGAAAATGTAGATCATTGTATTTCCATAGAAACTGAGATTACACAGGTGATGAAAAGGCTGAAAGTAAACAGGATAAAGCGTATTGACAATGTCCTAGTGAATAATAATTGCAAATAGGATTCTGTATACAGTAGCGCATTATGCACATAAACATGCTGACTGAAGGGCTGACAGGTGTAATCTCTGTAGGCTCTGTCACTCCGGGGATAACGTTGGGTGTGTTTAATATCTCCACCCAGCCCCATGTGATAGTGTTATTATCACTGACCTTGACTTGTAGAATCCTTTGGGAATGATTTTACTCTAATGCATAAAAAAATCCCACAATGTTTAACTTGTTCTCTGCTCAGCTCGGACTCTAAATCCCTGTGCGTCGTCACTGACCTTGAAGTCTGGCTTTGATAAGAGTAAATGTAATAGCATTGTAACTGTACAGAGAAGACTCATGAGCTGGAGAGGGCACTTGGCAGATCAGATTATTCCCCAAAACACATTTAATCCTATGTTGCAGTGACAGCTATAGTGAAATATGCCCGAGGCTAGCTAGTAAAACCTGCATGTGTGGGTCCTGGCGTGTTTGCATTTGCATGACTAAACCATGAGAATCACTTACAGAGTCAAAAGTCCAACACAATAATAATGACTCTCCTCCACAAAACATGAGGCTCTCAAAGTCATGTCAAACGTCAAAATATTAACAGCAGGTAAGGTAATACAAGCCACTGCTGGGCCTTATTCTCATACTATGCTCAAAAAACACATGTACAAACACAATTTGACATTTTGCTCCTGCCTTTATAATAACAAAACAAAAATGTTTCCCCGTGACAAATACAAACACATGATTATGAATAGACAGGTAATACCATGGCAGACCCAATGAGTTGGATCTCTCACACACTGCAATAACATCTTTTGTAGAATCGTTTCCCTCAAGCCTTGGCAACAGCAGGCCACCTCATGAGCAGAAAGGAATCCACTCACCATCCCCTGGGCATGCTCAGCTTTTTAGCCCTGCAGGCACTTTGTAACTTTAAATCTTCGCTGTCGTTGCCTCATTTTTATTTTCAGAAGGCCGCAAGGGATGGCATTAGCTCCTGTATGCTTTATTACTATTGTAAGAGCTATCCTTTCAGAAAGAACAGAAGTACCATTTGTCAAAGTTACAAGGAATATAAAAACATAACAAACATGCAAAACAGGAAGGACGTCACAGAAAAATACGTCAACAATACAGGACGTGAGGGTTGTTTTGGTGACAGAATGCCAACGCTCTATAACTTGCCCATAACACGTTGGACTAAGTGTCGCGACACAATCGCTAACATGACTGCCAAGAGTGTGGACGTAATAACTGTGGGCGGGGCCATTTGACCTTCTAGCGCGAGTGACATAGGAACTAACAAAATCTAGACACGTGAAAGACACAGTAAACGGTGATGTGTCTCGGCTGTCCACTTGTGTTCGGATCACCAAAACACATTTTAAAACTTGGTTTCCACTCCACACAAACACTTGTGGAGCTGCTACTATAGTGCAGTTAAGATGGTCCTTGAATGGCTTCCCTCCCGATTGGTACCTGGCAAAGGCGTTGATGAAGCACCCAGCGTAGAAGGAAGCACCAAAGCCAAGGAGCAAACTCAGCTGACTATGGTGTGGGGTAAGTATATTTCCTGTACTCCATGTGTGCTTTATTGTGACAAAGCTCTTGTTGCTACACTTTTAACAGAAAACATTGCTCTTCGATGCATTCCCCTCTGCAGTTTGCCAAAGCATTTTATATTTAACACAAGCACATATATAGCTTCTGGCTCCGTTAAAATCTCAATACCTGGCTGTGGCCCTAGCGGGAGACCTCAGGATGTAAATGAATAATGTACAACTAAGCCAAGCCTTTAAATCAAACTATGCACCCGCACTGAATTGGACCATATTTTACACATGTTCCTGGTTCCGATCCATTTAGCACCCCTAAACAGTCGCTTAGGCAAGGATGAAAACTAGACAGGGTGGTGTGATGCTCCATGGGGCATGGATAAAACATTACAGACATATGGTAGGGGCAGTACATTACAACTTGACCCACTTTCACTCGGTGCCGGAAAGTCTAGACTCAATCAGATGTCCGTGCTCTGCGTAACAACAGTTCAGTGGAACTTTTGCCTTTAACAGAGCAACAGTAACTAAGGCTATGTTTACACGGAAACGGTAAGGGGGAAAAAGTAGCTTCCACTTAAGCGGCCCAATCTTGCACAGCGCAAAGCCTAACGCAAGTGTCTTTGCTAGTTTAAGACCGACGCAGTTGTCAATTTCCCGTCCACTAGTATTAGCGTGTGTCTGACAGGGTGGGGGGCGTGGCATCACAATTTACACATTGAAGATATGCTTACAATGGGTAAGGTGGCAATACAGTTACCTTAAGGATTCACTGTGCCTTCAACATGTATATTTAACATGTAAAATTACATAATAACAACATCCATTCATTTCCATCCATCTGGCCCAGTTTAAAATGCAATTGAATGAAATATATTTTGTAGGGAGTGCCTACTCTGTCTCTTTTTTCAGTTAAGGGTCCTTGGCCTAAAAAACGTTGAAGACCCCTGCATTACAGCAGTGTAAACAGGAAAAAGAGTAAAGAGGCAGGACAGAAATGGAAGAAATAGGCAAGTGGATGTTGAGGAGTTTTTTTTATAATGGCCTTCCTCCATAATGATCTCTGAGATCTCTCCTAATTGGGCAAATCTCAGAGAAGGCACCCAACACCCCACTCTGGAGAACAGGTCAGAGAGGGAGCAAGAGAGAGAGAGAGAGAGAGACGGAAGGAAGGGGAAAACATTTACAGACACAAGGGGGGTGCCATGAAAAGGTTGAGCTATGTGAGTCTAATGAATTGAGGGGTTGTACAAGAGCAGCATTGACCTCCAACTCCCTCCCTACTTAATTCCTTTTTCACTCTACGGCTTTCACTACCCCGTTGTAAATGTATGAGTAGCTCAATGGATTGAAATTTTGAAAACTACTTTTGGCTTCAGATGATGACACAACAGATGCTTAGGGTGGCTTAGGGTGGCTCAGGGACCTTGTTTGAAACATTGTGGCCAATAAAAGAATGGCTCTCTGTGAGGGATGTGAGGGATGTGAGAGAAGGAGAAGAGGGATCTATAAGGGCCTCTCCAAAAGACTAATTTATGAGCATCCTGATCAATGGGTTAATTAAGTGGAGAGGGGAGAAAATGGAAAGGGCAGGGGTTGGCCAGAGTGGCTGTGGCAAAGAAGAAAGGGGGAGAGATGGGAGAGCAAATGGGTGGATGTTAGGAGGCTGACAACAAGAGCGGCAAACATATTTGGGCAAAAATGTGGAGCCAGCTGTGGGAATCAAATTCCATTGTGCGCTTAAGTAAATTGACTGGGAGCATCCGATAATTCTCTGATGGGAATTTCTCCAGGTTAGTGATGACTATGAGCTATCGGCTCATCTACTTCAATCAATACTACTCCACCTCTTCGGATTTGTCAAAGTTGTGCAAAATAAGATGTCAACAACGTAATCCACGGGGCAGTCTCACAGAGACCTTTTGGAAAATCAATTCAGATATTTACTTGTCAAAAAAAAATAAATCGCAAAAAAGGACGAATACACGTGTCAAGCACACGCATACACTTCAACCATGCTTACACAACACACACGCCTGCAGCTGTTCTGTCTTCAAGAATGTGAAGCACGTTCTCCAGTGAGAAGGATAGAGCCCATCCTTTGAAATGTGTTTATTCCCTTACAAAAGGAGGGGGAGAGAGAGAGAGAGAAAAAGAGAAGCAGTGAAAGAAACAGGGCCAAAAAATCCTGCTGACTTGCAGCCTTTCTAAATCGCCGGCCCCTTCTCCTATTCCCCTTCTTATTTCCAACTCTGTGGAGTTTAAACCTAAATGGAAAGCGATTGTTTCATGTAGGCACCAGGGAGCTCTGGTTGCTTTCTTCCCAGGCGTTCATCTTTGCAGAAACACCCCTACCCGACCGCATGCCGACCATTTAAAAAGCAATACACGTTACAGTATCCCAGCAAAGCAATCTCACCACTCATTAGCGTGAGCACTAGCATGTGATCGAGGTTACACTCCCTTAGCCTGGCTAATTAAGGTGACAAGGCCCTACCATTCTTGTTCTTACAGTGAGCTGTTCCCCTCTTTTTATTCAACCGATACATGCCTGTCCCTTTTACCTTGACAGTCCATGCTTCCTATACTTGATATTTCTAATATTCGATATTCCTATTGTGATCTATCTTGCCTTAAAAAATCTTTTGTTACCACCAAATCCCTTTCCCTCTTTCTTACACCTTGGGTGAATTCCAGTCAGAAGGGACATTTGAAGGGCACTACATAGGGAAAATAATTCCTTTTTACCAAGATACTCTAGCCTGAGGGTAGCAGATAAGTGCACTCAATAAAGTTCGGGACGAGTCAGAACACTGACATTTATGTTCCTGGGGCTGTGAGCTGCTACCTGTGCAAGTAAAGTCCACAGAAATCTGCTCTTTCAGGGTGTTTGGCCCAGGAGTGATCCACACAGATTGGAATTTAGTCCCTCTCTCCTGCAACCATTTGTCAGCAAAAGAATTGCTCCAGCCTTGAGAGACAGTGTGAAGAGCCACAGATGAATGATTCAACCAACCTGCATTGTTTTCTATGAAGGATGGAGGACACACATGCCGCATCCTTAAATATTAATAGAAAACAAAAGGAAAGTGCCTTTAGTTAAAACAAATCAAAGGAGAAAGACGTGCCAAAGGTTTTTGATGCATTCGATCTTTAGTGTGTGCACAAAGGCAGAACCTTTCACTGTTTGTGTGTGTGCGTGTGTGTGTGTGTGTGTGTGTGTGTGTGCGTGTGTGTGTGTGTGTGTGAGTGTTTATCCTGGGGGTTAGTGTTTTCTTTGCTGATTGTGACAATAACAGCGACGATCATTGCCTGCTTGGCATCATCGAGCGCGAAAGTGTAACACTGCCATTCTGCTGCTCATTCATCACTGTCGTGTCTCTGCAGAGACACACAAGCAAACACACAGCACACACACACACATATATACACAAATACATCCAGAAACTAGGAAGCGCCTGTCAAAGACGAGACATCCTAATTCCCTGTGTAGGCTCATTCTTTTCATTAGCGTCCGCCATCGCAACAGCTAAAGTCCAGCAGCCTAACGATGCATCAACTGGAGCTAGACGGCACACAGAAGTACTTGAAACGCTTGTTTAAATGGTGAAGGGGTCGAGCCTGGATTCTTAGAAAAAGGTGCACACGCACACATGCACCCAACACATCCCCTCCTCACCGATAAATGTCATCAGAATCAGAAAAGGATTTATTACCAAGTAAGTAACACTGACAAGGAGTTGGCCTTGGTTGTTGGTGCATGGGCACATACGCATAACTGAACCTTAATATGAAATAAAAAAACAATAAAAACAGAAAAAATGTGTACATTACAATAGGGCACGATATCAGGAAAATATCCTATTGACAGATATTGCGACTGGGATATGATTCATGATTTTGGAGGCAGTGATAATTTTTGTCATCATTATTCTCATTGTCACTGAAAAATATTCAAATGAAAAACGTGATATTTATAATGTGATTTTTGCAAGGATCTGTACCAATCACCATACCATACCATTTTTTTCTTTAGTCTGTAGGATAGGCTATGTAGGACGGGATGTCTCAGCCCAGCACCACAATACTTTATTCTGACTGCTTTGGCACATATTTTGCCTTTAACAAATAGTGCCGTCCCTGCGATTTTGTAAATTGCACTAGGCCATATTGCTATTTTGATAAAATTGCAATCAATTGTGCAGCCCTACAATACAACTGTTCAACATTAAAAAGGAAAAAAAGAGGCTGCATGGATTAGTGCAGGGTGTGCAAAATGTTGAGAAAAAGACAAAAATTAAGAAAGTTAATGTTATTTTGATTGTATTTTGCTGTTGATTTACTAAACTTAAATGAGGTAGAAAGATTTGTGTTGTGTTTAATTATATATATATGTAACATGCACAGTATGTTGATGATGTATGTAGATACATGTATAGATTGTGTGTTTCTGTATTATTGTTGGTGTAAAAAAAAATTATTTATTATTTTTTTTTTTAAACAGCTCATCCAGAGCTCCTCCAGGCAGCACTCGTACCAGCAGCAGTAACCCCTGGGAGATGAACAGCAGCGACTGGTATCTCTGCAAGTCTTGAGTGTTGCCATTAGCAGCCAGCTCTGACCGTGCCTCAAACCCAACCACCGCAACCACCGTCACTTATGTAAACACATGGACATCAAACGCATAACGGCCGGGGCCTGTGCTACGGGACAGCCGCTGGCTATGCCACCGCGGAGGCTCATTACATTTGACTGACTGAGGCGCCACACAACATACCAGAGGGAAATGTGTGTGTTTTCATAACAACCCTAATCATTATACAGTGCAGCCACGATGATAACACTTGAGCATGTTGGCCAACACAGCCACTGCTGCTGCTGCTTCCTTTGCCAGTATTACCATTCAACTGGTCTTTCTCTAGCTAGTTGTTAGGGCTTTGGCTGACAGCTCATACTAATATGTGTGGCGGTGTGTCAGCCCATACTAATGTGTGTGCAACAGCAGGGAAGAGGTAGCATACAGCAGATGTTAAGCGCGCAAAATAGAGATGGTTTTCTCTCTCTCTCTTTCTCTCTAGCAGTATGCTCCTTCACTTCTTGCTTTTCTGAAACACCGTCCTGTTTGCTCTTCAGCCTGCTACCCTCCGCTCCTTTCCAATTTCTTGCGACATGCGCGGTCACTTGACTTTCAGAGCACATTCTCTCCTCCTCTCTCTGGATGTGACTGGGTTAAGAGGGCAGCAATAGCGGCCTGCCCACCTGCCTGTCTCCAGACCCGTTGACTCGGGGCTTGTTTGCGATGCTGAGGGTTTACTACAGAGCACTCGCGGGGATGTGGCTACTCCTAACCTTGAGATGCCGTCAATACCATAACCTCACTCAATTTGTTTTTGCGACCCCATCGATGGCGAAATGTAACAGGCAGAGTGGGCTTGTGAGGCTGTGTGTAGGAGAATGTAATGAATAACACGTGGGGGGGGGGATAAATTAAAAAACAGGATATTTCATAACAAATACATGAATTGCCACAGTTATGTTGCAGTGAGATTTGTGTATAAAATCCCTGGACTATGAAATGGATTGCAGAAGGGGTATTAAGGACAAAAACAAAGCACATAGGTAGAATTACCCATGGATGCAATGGGAAATGGGAAATACAGGAAAGTCACTCAGGTTTGCCAGAGGGATCAGCTGCACAGCTCAGAGCAACATGGATTCTGACTGTCAGTCAATCTGATTGGCCAGAATGCAGGATGTATTTAATCCCGGCTGTTGCTGACTCTGTTGCTGTTGATTCTATCAAATCTGTACCATGCTTTCTATTCAGGACCTGACTCTGCAACACAAAGGCACAAAATCCCATTGCAGCATTACACCTCTCAATGGAATAACTTGTTTTAAAAAACAATCACAGTGTTTTTTTACAGGTTTCCTGTAGTGGAGAAGGAGCCAACCTCCTGCACTGTCCAGCTTCAGAGAGAACAGAGCAGTTCGGAGCTGGCCGATTGCTGTTTCTGGGTGGTTTCTCGCTGTCTCTGTGTCTTCCTTCTTCTTTTATCTTTTTGAAGAAAAGAGGAGCAAATCTTGGCCGATGGTCAGGCTGGTTAACAGGTGGGAGAAGCGGCGATGTGAAGGTTGCCGCTGTTGCAAACATCAGGTTTTTTACTGTTTTGTTAAAAATGTATCAGAAGAGTGTGGACCTTGATGATCTAACCTTAATGAGCCCACTGGGGACACTACAGCACTGTTCACCTCAGATTAACCGACGACATGAAGACCAACGGAGCAGACAGCAGAAGGAAAGTTTGTAGAGAATGTGTGTGAGGGAAAGAAACAACAAGCTGGGACAAACCAAATAGCAGAAAATCCTGCTATATTAAAGAAAAAGAAGAAGACTGAGTCAGAGAGAAAAAGAGAGAAGAATGGATGGAGCGGAGACAAGTAATGGCTCCAACCCCTTGTCTCCATCTTGCACCCCAGAGAGCAAAGATCTCATAAAACAGGCTCAGACAAAGCAGAGAGAAATTCCACTGTGGAGGGACTGTGGGAGACCTGCACTCTAATTGAATGGCAACAAAACAGACACACTGACAGGCTGCCAGGGAAGATGGAGGTACTTTCCTCAGAGAACAATTCTCAACAATATTATATAAACGTTTACCTTTACTCTTTCAATGACTTTTAAATTGCCTGCATTCACGACCACACACGGAAGGACTGCATAGTATTCCAAAACATGGACTTTCAGCTTATTGCAGAAATGCTTATGTTTGCTTATTTTGAAAGGAATAAAATATTTGGGCATAACGATTTCATGTCAGGATTCTGCACAGCGCCAGAGAACACTGTTTACTGGGCTTTAGCATAAAGAAAGAAATGCAGCCTCCAGCAATTTGGACATTGCGGCAGTCGATATGGGAGCACACATACAAGCACACATACAAGCCAGTGGGAAAATAATAAATAAGCTGTAGGTTTAAAATCTTTGCGGGGTTTGTCCTTCCAAAAAAGATGATGCCATAGCAACGACACACACTCCCGTTGCAAATAACAGCCAGGCTCCCTTTGAACCAAATGAATGACTTGGCCACAAATGGATGATGAAGAAAAACAAAATGAATACACAAATGAGTAATAAAGGCGATAAAAGAGTCCTGCAGAGCATATATACACGTGTATATGGTCTTACTAAAGCATACTGTCTTCGGCGAAGGAGGGCGGTAGACCAAAAGTCAAATTTATCCAATGGGAAGAGAGCGGTTGTTGTCAATTACCAAGCCTTGTTATGTAAAAAAGAACATCTATTGTAGAGTTATTCCATTTAATCAGCTTCATTTTGTACAAGGGAAGCAGAGAAAACAGGGTTTAGTGGTGGAGTTTAGTAGTAACACAGATGAGGTAACAGCAACAGGTAAGTGTCATAGAACTTGCCAAAATATTCAACACAATTAGTGTGTGTTGGTCACACATTGCTCTCAGTCACCTTTTGCTAACCAATTTATTCAGTTTATCACAACAACACCCAAGTAGAAGCTGAAAAGTCGCAGACATAATCTCACTGATAAAATAATGCCAGTAGTCCTGGAAATATATTTCTTCACCTTCAGAGCAATGATTGACACAGTTTTCCTTCCTCAGCTTCTCATTAAAGACGGGAGATATGAACAACAGCGCCTCCCTGAGGACTTGTGCGTTCAGCCAGCCGTGGCTTTACTAAATTATTTCGAGTTTGCGAAAACAAACATTTAATTTCACCAGCAGTCATCAGACAAGTCTCCAGCTCTCCAGTCAACATGTCAGCTGCCATAATGCTGAAGATTTTTTTTTTTTTTTTTACACAGATGGCATCTCTCACCTAAAATTAGCAGCAACTGCTGTCATCTCCAGTCAGAAAAACATCCTTACCCACTGGGGGACCTGCTGTCACTGATTTATCTCCAGTAAAAAAAGAAAATAGTGAGGGATAAAATTAGCAGTAAACGGCCAGGTAGGGCTTTTAAAGACTGTGAAGGTGTAATCGTGTGTGGTTGTGATGGCTATTTCAACCCACCCTGTCACAACACTAGCCTGCATCTGTTGAATGCTCAGCGGCCTGCGCTAGGAGCCATGAATTTACCTGACAACGCGCTTTGAACCCTTCAGCCACATCTGCCTCCAAATTTGCTGCACCTTGCTGCACCTTGCCCAGGATGGATAATATTGATAACTGTTTTCAGGGGTTTTGCATGCTTTTCCTTGGGACATGCAAAGAAAATTAACTAATTCTTGAATGCAGGATTCCCACACACATAAAGTTGGTGTGTACAGGCCTTCTTGACACGTCCACGTGGTTTCTGTGTTATTGTAAACTTAGGCTTATTGTAAATTTGCCACTGACACAAAAAAATTAGAATACACCATATTGTACTGCTGCAGATATGCCCTATGTCTCCCACTGTTTCTCCTAATCTGTGTGTATATATTTCTCTCTTACACACAAATGCCTACCATCACTCTACACAATGCAGTAGCGTGTCACCTTTATCTCCGCTTAAATATTTCCACATGTCTTCAAAGTTTCCAGCCAGCCGCCATCGAGATAAATAACAACTCCTCTGTGACAACATCTATTTAGCACAAGGACAGTCACACATTTTTTCCTTCCGCCTCCATTAAAATGCTTTCTCCCCACAGAGATGTCCCTATCTGCTATATAGGGCAGGCTAGCCGCCTTAAACCAAAGAGAGAAGCCGAGTTGCCTTCCTCTTCTTCTCACCGCTGCAGATAAGAACAGAGGTCTTCTTGTCCCTGCTGAATTCTATCATCTAGCAGGCCCTGCCGATCCAAATGCTCCACAACACCAGCCACAGCATATAAATGTGCCCTATTCTTTGTGCTATGTGTGTGTGTGTGTGTGTGTGTGTGTGTGTGTGTGTGTGTGTGTGTGTGTGTGTGTGTGTGTGTGTGTGTGTGTGCGTGTGTGCGTAGGGGGAGAATATGTTCTCATGGCCATGGCGTTTCCTGGGTCTGTTGAGTATAAAGACCCCATGAAGATAAAGCTCATAGTAAGTTGAAGGATGATTTAACTGTTGAAGGGGGACCTTTGTGAGTGTGTGTGCATCACTTCAATCATCAGTCTGCAACACAGGCCGGTTTGCTTGTAAAAAATTCCCCATCCATTCCAATTAATTTCACTACGAATCCAGACAATACACAATTAAAGAAGTGCACAATGATCGCCGTATGTGGAAACGGTTGATCCGGCATTGCTATCACAGCGAAGCAGTTTGATTAATAAACTACAACATGTGAGGACAGAGAAATGAGCTCAGCCTGACTGAATAGCAGCCTCTGTTTCTCCCATTCCACACCAGAGGAGCCCCGAGTACAAGTCCTCATTAATGGTACAGAGGATACATCTTGACTGTTACAAAGGAGCAGCTCATCTGCATGAAGCACGACTCAGTTACAACAGGTTTGACACATGTCACACATGAAAATACACATCCATACATACAGAAACAAGCTGCAAAATCCAACAGATTGGCCAAAAACTGTTCAAGTGCAAGATGTCTCATTCATTGCAGACAACTCCAAATGCTTTTTTGTTTTTTTTAGATGTTCTCAAACCTGTTTTAGATATGACATGGAGGCAAAAGTGGTCAAAGATATCAAATTGTTGAAATATTGATGATGAAATATATTCAACTCATTTTCAGCCCCTGCTGATTGGAATCCTCATTTCTTAACATTTGTTTTCACTGTAGGTGAAAGACAGGCTTCGAGCACACACACACACACACACACACACATTAAAAATGCTAATTGAATGCACATTTGAATAAACAATCCATTGAAACAATGTCTCTAAATGCGTAATTCAGATGTTTCAGTAAGAATCACCCCCTCAGGTTAAATTAGCATTGGAAACCTCAGCCTACCTGTTAATTTGTTATCCACGGGTTCTGGTGGCTTGCCAGATTCCCACTGATGTTTTTCCTCCAGAGATTTCTCCTTCTCCTCTTCACTAAACCTTCCTACAGCAGCGGTAAACGTCAAGCGAGCAAAAAAAGTGTTTGTTTCTTGAAAAAAAATAATAATAAATGCACCACCTTCAAAAATGCCCTTCTACAGAACTATCTCGTTCAATCCAACTGGGCCGGCAGGTGGGACTTGACTGGAGACAAACATAAAGGTGCTGTACTGCATCACACACCACATCCAGCAGCCTAGTATGATTCCCCATCCGAGCAGGCAGGCTCGGCTCCTTCAACCGTCTTCTCCTGCACGGCAATAGGCTATATTCATTTCTCGGCTGACAGTCCGGTTAGCCTCAGAAGGAATGTCTGTTTTTATCGAGGCCTTAAAACGACTAAAAATAAACCCTAAATAAGTCGTGTCTGTGGTGTAGATTTGACAGCCGGGAAAGTGTCACCTGTGTTGACCAATGGTAGCTGTGTTTTTGAGCCTTTTTTTCTGGGACGTCGTCGATAAATCCTCAATAAATCCCCTGAAGGAGACCTCTGACACCGCCGTTCACCGGTTCAAGTCGCGGTGCGAGCGTCGGCTTGCTTTAGCTCGTCTTGGTAACGGCGAACATGGACTGCATGGTCTTCCGGTGGTCTTGTGTGAAAAGATGCTGCCGCTGCCGCTGTGTGGATGCCGTGACCGCCTCAGCTAGCTGTCGCCCGCGCGCGCACGTGCGCACCCTCGCAAGCACGCACGCTCGTTCCTGGCGTGGGACACGCGCCGCAGTTTCCTCCCTAGCAAGCTGGTCGCCTTGGCAACGCTTTCATCTGACCTCAATATGGTCGCTTTTCTCCTAAAAATGTGTCGCGTTCACCTCCGTTTTGTCGCGATGACAGCACGCGCTCAAGTTCACTCAGTAGTGAAGATAGGTATTAATCCGTAGAGGGTGTCGTATGGCTGGTCTCCGTCTTCTCCTGCAGAAAAATGTGCGAAAAAATAGTGCTGAGGAGTTTCATTTTTTCGGCATCCCTTTCCTCTTCTCCTCCGCTCGCATATAGCCGGGCAGATCTGCATCAGCATGACGTCAGAAGACGTTAAAGGGATACTAGCCCATTTTTTTCAACTCCTCTTCTCATTCATCCCTCCATCCTGCATCTTTCTTTTCTACTATCCCTTCACCAGTCATTCAGTCATTCACCCAACCACCTCAAGCATCCCTCCATCGATCGATCCTTACCTCAGTCACTACCCTCCATCTCTCCATCCATCGTACACAGTTTACCCTTTCAACATAGAGAACATGAACATCTTTTTCTCCATGGTTAATCCCTATAGGAGGCTAAACATATCACTGAGGGATAAATATTCCAGCCAGTATTTTGAGTGCCAAATGGGGTATTAAATGAGTTTTATAGTGATATCACAGGAGATTAAAAAAAGATATAATATAGGCCTACAATAAGATTAGGATATGCGCTCACTAATCAGCACTACGGGTCCCTTTTGGAATAGACTATTATTCCATGAATCTTTTTGTTGGGGTTGCTTACTTCACCACCTTGTACATTTATTATTTTATGATTTACTTTAAGGGATAATAACCATCTAATATCCACCATGGCTGAGTCCCTGATCTCATCAATGCAGATGGTAATGGCTGTGTGGAGGCAGCACATGCTCAACTGGATGCAGCTCAGCCACATGTCTGTCTTATTACCAGGGTCGTAACACAGCCAAACATCTGCCTCAGACACACTCCCTCTGCGGAGCCATGTGTCCATACTTTGTGCGTTTTTGCCCGCCAGGATTTCCCACATCACAGGATTAGTAAAAGTCTCCCGAAATATTTTTAAATTATGCTCCATCTTTGCTTGTTTTCATGCTACGACTTGCAGTCACTTAAGCTGAAGTATAATGAGTGCCACCTCCAGTCATATCCAAATGATGTTCATGTGCTCTCAGGCAGCATCCAGATCTCATTGTAGAGAAGATTTAGTGTTCAACATTCATGTGCTAGTGTTCATTCACTTCCTCGTTTAAACCCCAGGCAGGGAAACAGGCTGCTTCCCCCTTCATGTGGGGAGCCACTCTGTCGTCAATCAGCCGAAACATCATGTCAGCCCTGCTTGCTTTTTACCTTTGGACACCTCCAGCTACCTAAGGGACACAGATGAGGCAGAGAGAGAGGAAGGAAGAGACCGCTTCGGGCCTTCAATCTTGGCTATCATGACAAATTGTCTTTGGTGTTGGATGTACATTCCCCCTGTGATATCCCATCAGGGCCAAGGTGAGAAGGTAAGACCTGTGTGTGTGCGTGTGTGTGTGTGTGTGTGTGTGTGTGTGTGTGTTCATGTACAGGGGTGATGTTGATGTCCTACACTTGATAGACCCTTGCCAAGCATCAGAGGTAATGGCCCACCAGGGAGACCTGACAGCTGAGCCCAAAACCTAAATGTGCGCACACACACACACACACACACACACACACACAGGCACTTGACTGCCTGTTTCACAAAACTCCTTGTGGTTTGTCACTGATGGACTACATTGATACACAGTTGCAAACACATGCATCATGACACGCACAACCCCTTTTGTTCTCTCCTGACACAAAAAACACACACTTTCCCTCCCTACACACACTGATATATATTTGTGTTGGTGTTAGAGGTCAGTTTGCCACTATGGATCCCCAGGGGGAGCTGTAGGTCTGTGGAGAATTTCTCTGCAGTGTTTGTGAATATCGTATGCCTACGGAACACCATCATGAAGGGCTTTGCTTGATTTGCGCAGTTCTACGCACAAGTGACCAGTCAGAAGGCCCTTTGATGTGGACTGGGGTACTAAGCCCCTGCAAAAACCCTCCTCAGGCTCTTCTAATCTGTATCTCGGCTTTCAAACAACTCAGAAATTATACAGTTGGAACAGACCAAGAGAAAGTTATGTGTTAAGACAGGCACACGTATGTAAATGCAGACATAAATTCATGTATACACATGTCCATGCAACTATAAGCTATTATCACACATGTACACACATGTAGAATTTAATATTCCATTGACGACAGGCTGCAAAAAGCTGCTACATTTTTGAGATACTACAAGTCATTTGTTTGCTTGGAGGCGTTTGCAATAATATGACATTGCAATCTCATAAAGCCATTAACCTTTCTGTCTAAGGCACCCAGAGTATGCAGAAAGCCCATTTTCTCTCTGCCTAATTTACTTTTCCTGCAACCTGACCTATTGAGCATGCCCACAAATCCCTTCTTGTTTGCAGACTGTGAGAGCCAGCGCTGTCATTAAGATTGAAATAGAATATAAAAAATAAAAACAATTATTTGATTGTTTGTGACTAGTTTTAAGCATGGCAGTTTCGTGCACATTCGCCTGTGCGCACGTGTGAATTCCAAGCGTCATTCTAAATAGCTGAGAACAAACTCCAGCTAGCGGATACCAAGCGCTTTTGATTCACAGAGCTGTTTGGCACAAATACACTTTCAATGAAATGTGTTCATTCTCCTCCTGTTCCTGCAGCAGAGATGATCCTTGAACTGCTTCTTACTCAAACAGTAGGACGCTGGAAGTTCAGAATCTCACCCACCTCCCCTCTGTGCCCCCATTGGGTTCTCACCCTTACACCTTAAACCTTGTACACATCACACCTTGCCTGAATTCCTTGTAGCTCTCTTCATTTCAAACTTCATCGCTGGTGATCTTTCTCAACTTCCTGATAGCTTCACATTTATTTCTCCACTAATTTCTCCACCTCTCCCACAAATAATCAGTAAAGGGGGGCCCAAGGGATATTGACAGAATACAGCATAGAAAAACTGCTTAGAAATATAAGAAATATTGGATCTGATTGAACAACACAATGTAATTTCGTATAATAAAACATCACAGTCATTAATTTCACTCATTTTCATTTTCAACAAGTTGTGTGTCCAAATACAATACACATTTTCTCAAGGCAAAAATTTGGATATTCATCATGGAAACATTAATAGGTAGTGTGAAAAGGGCTGGGAAGTTTTTTTGCACAGAACTGTATAACAATATAGTGCAATACGCTAACAATAAACTTGCCTCAACCTTCAAAAAGGAAACCTTGGCTGTACACAGTTTTCAGATAACAGGAAACAGAACAGAAATGAATTGGAATACACAATTTATTTCTTACAGCAACATGTGCTCTACAGTGAGTTCAATATGTTTCTACTTCTCAACTGGCCTCAACAGTTTCCACAAAGTACACAGTTGCCATCCAATGCGTGGTTAAAGTACAGTATGTATCCATTTACCAAATGGAAAGGCAGCGATTGTGACAGTACTCTGATCCAATGGAAATCAAATTTGTCAGATTGACAGCACTCTAGTCCAATGGATTGGGGGTTTAGCAATGTAAGTGACGTGAAATTAAATTGAATAATATGTAATTAAATAGTATAGCAAAAGTAAGTAACCAAAATATAAATGAAATTGAAGTGTAACCATAATATAAATTATATTGAAAAAGTAAGTACTCGTAATGAAAAAATATAACTACAGATAATAAATATATATATATATAGAGCCATGGTGCGTGGTGGGAAATTGAAACAGGAACAGAAACTACTACATTATCAGGTAGTGCAGGTGTTGTAGAGTCTGACAGCGGCCAGGATGAACGACCTGCGGTACCTCTCCTTCTCACACCGTGGGTGTATCAGTGAGCTGCTCAGGGACCTCACAGTGTCATGTAGGGGGTGAGAGGTGTTGTCCATGATGGATGCCAGCTTAGTTAACATCCTTCTCTCCCCACTTTCTCTATGGAGTCCAGAGGACAGTCCAGGACAGAGCTCACTCTACTGATCAGTCTATTGAGTCCTTTCCTGTCCCATTCTGAGCTGCCCCCTCTACTGCAGACCCCAGCATAAAGGATGGCAGAGGCCACCACAGAGTCAGTAAAAGTCCTGAGGAGAGTCCTGCACACTCCAAAGGACCTGAGTCTCCTCAGCAGATGGAGGCGACTCTGGCCCTTCTTGTAAAGCAGATGGAGGCGACTCTGGCCATTCTGGTAAATACTCAAATCACTGTGAGATTTGGTTTAGGTTTGATTCTTATGTTTTATATGCAATTAATTCATTTGAACATTGTTTCCTGTTGGGTAAAGCAGCTACAGAGAATGTGTTGTATGACTCAGGCATGAGACAGAATGACAGCAGTGAACATGGCTGTCAGTTGTCAGTCACCCTGAGGTGTGACCCCTGCCATAATATACTGATAAATATTTGTGTGTGTTGTGTGTGTGTGTGTGTGTGTGTGCGTGCACTTTTTAAAACTCGGTTTAATATCAAACAGCAGTATGATGCATCACCCTCTAGATGATCACGTCTCGGCAGGGGACAGTTTTTCGGTTTTTGTAAGTTAGATGATTGCACGGGTACTGATTTGATCAAGGCAGTCTAGGCTATGACGAAAAACATCAAAAAGATTGTTGGATGTCACAGAAAGTTAGCCTCAACGCTACTGACGAGCAGACAGTACAATTTCAAAAAGCTCTCTTTTCCCTCTACACGGGATGACTAGCATTTTCACATGAATTCACTTCAAAAGCTGCTTGAAAACAATACTTCTACAGCACACACTCCTGTTCACGCCTTCTTTACCTCGTCCACCTCCGGCTCATCTCCTTCAAATCTCTCCCTGCAGACTTTCCTCTCCCTCCATCCCGCTCAGAACTCCCCTACCTTGCACACTTTACCGCTCTCCTCCCTCCCTGTTTTCCTATATCTCTGCTCCCCAGCAAGCATCCAGCCCCTTGGGGTCAGGGATTGCATCCTTCTTCTCTGATCTTTACCAGCATGGAGCCTGCCAGATTAATACTAAAGTAGCTTCCCTTGCAGTGGTTCTCACCATATGCCCTCTCCTTTTTCTGTCTATATAACTCAGCAATCCCCACCACACACACTAATGCACATGCACACCCCATTACTGGCATCTGCTTTTTAATTGTACTTATCTGGCACTGGCATAGTCCCCACGTCCATGAATCGGCCAGTGCTAATTGCAGCTCCACATGTTCCATTGATGCCGGCTGCCACAGTGAGATATAAAGAAAGAGACCGGCACAGTGTGACTTTGCATTTTTGGTTTCTGCCTCAGAAACTGTGGGTTTATAGTTTTGTGATCATATGTGCACATGTAGCCATTATTAACACTGATAAGTTCATATGCCATGTCTGTCTTGTGCCTGTGCCCGTGTGTGTATGTGTGTGAGTGCATGCGTATGTGCGTGCGTGCATGCATCCGTGTGTGTTTGGAGCCTGCTGAGAGAGGAGCTCAGGACTGATGTATTATTCATGGTAAGGAGATGGTAAACTCACAAGAAGGCAAAACATGCTTATTTAATATAAGCATAGAGGAGGCCGCCCCTTCTGTGTTGATGGCAAATGTTAAGCTCACTTATCCACACGTATATTCTAGTCTTGCAATCCATTTGTACTGTAAATTGTTGGAATTATCACACCTAACCAACGCCGCCTTTAATGCACGGGCTTACCTAGGCTTAAGCCCAGGGGTCTATGAAGACGAGGGGCCTATCATGAGCCAATAAAAAATAACATGGATTTGTAATTTGTAGAATTTTTCCATCACTTAAGGCCAATGATAGCATGGACAGGAATGAGTTCAGCACACCTAAACGACAAACGACGGCCAAAAAAATACACAGCTCTCACTTTGGGCCAGATCTATGTACATTTGCGAATATAGCGTTTTCAGCGCCATGGCCAACCCGCAGAAAGCGCACGCTGTGATACTTCAGTTTATGTTGTATTTACCAAACCTGCAGTTCCTTGAGTAATCAGTGCCTTCCTCCGCCCATTATACTGTAAATTGCGCTGTTGCAAATCAGTACTGGTGCCATGATATGGCTGAGTAGGCCTACAGACTGCAATATTCCCACTGCTGATACTATGTTTAAAATTATCATGATGCCAATATTTGTAATGCAGCGAAGAGTTTAACAACTGTTGGAATGGAATGTGAACGCTGAGTCGGAGATTCAATGTCATCTTTGATTTCTTCCAGTAACTGTAATATTGCATGGCTTCATCTGTAATGCTTAATGATTTTGTGTTCACTCCACTGAAAAAGTGTGATCAAACTTTGCCTTGCTTACTGCTGCCATTTCCACAAGAGGCATATGCAAGAAAACCCGCATGCGGCTGGTTTACTGCTTTCAAGAGGTGGAGAACTTCCCCCCAGAATAGAGGCGCGCTCTTACTGCCAGTCTTTGTATATACCGCAGAATATGTAATTAGGCGCACTTTACGCGTATTCTCCCACCTTTTTGGGTGGAACTCCCACTTTCACCATGACCCTCCCATGAACACATATTGAAAGCGCGACTTGTCTCTTCTCGCTCATGTGACAGGTTATCTGCGATTTTACCCAAGCCTGCATCGGTTAAGTCAGTCTTTGTGAACAATTCGATAAATCTAGCCCTTTGTGTCTGGCATAGGCCTAATCTGACCAAAAAAACCACAATAATGTTCTTCTATTCTTATGAGGACATTCGTACAGCTGCTTATTAGGGTAAATGTGGGTTGAAAAAATAATATTTACAAAAGTGGGGGGGGTGCAAATAAACTCAGAAATTCTAATATTAAAGTCTAAAATATTTACGGGAAAACATGCATGTTTACTGGAATGTAAGTGGTAAATATTACATGATATATTAATATACAATTGTTATTAATGATGAACAGGGCTTTAAAATGACATCCGCCAACACGCCAAATGCGAGTAAAAATAAACTTTGGCAGGTAACATTTTAAAGTTACAAGCCAACTTGGCTGGTGATGAATTAAATATTTGTGCATTGTTGTGTGTCTCTAGCTTGGAATTGTAATCTTTATCTGGCATTACTGCTTGTAGTACTAATCCCACATTTCCCATGTAGGGAAAACTTATGTCGTGATGTGTCATACAACCGTTGGCTACGTGGCTAATGCTCGATATTCATTATAATCTCTCTATCCACGGGAAAACTGTCTGCTTAGAAAACTACAGCAACTACAGTAAATCAAATCTGAACCAGGACGTAACATACAGTACCTTAAACATTGGAAATAAAGGATAACCAAAAACTACCAAAATAAATAAATAGCTGCAATACAGTAGAATCATCTGTAAAGATAACATGTTGCATCATGCTTACTCACTGTCTACACACACACACAGAACTCCTTACAGATACTTGAGCGTCTATGTGTAATTATATGTCCACATGCACATTATGAAGAATAAGTAAAACGAGACATCATTTTCCAGACTATTGGGCAGACTAATCCTGGCCTGACATATTGCTGACTGTAATTGTTTTTTATATATATGAATTATCCACTGCTGCTCACATTTCTTACCTTTTTGTTGCAGTTTGCTGCCTTATGAGCAAAGCATTCAGGAAACGGAGACAGCATAAGGAGCAGAGCTAAATCAACATAATGGAACAAGAAAAAGGATCCGAATGAAAGACACCTCACCGACTCAGTCACGACTAGCAACATTGTTGTTCCACATGGATGACGTTTGGCTTAAAGCAACAATTTGCTTGTAATGTGTCAAACACTTGAACTTTTTCAGCATTATGAGATTAGGTGATTAGATAGAACCTTAATAATCCCCATGGGGGATTCCATGGGGACTATCTGCAGCAGCAGAGAGTTGGAGCTAGATAATAATTTAACAAATACAAAGAACTGAAGATTAATACTTGTACAACAGAACATAATGGCTGACAGATTACTTTGTGGATTTGCAATTGGCATAGAGGGATGGAGCAGTAGCTTGTTCATTGAAAAGGGTGTAGATGTAAGGAAATAGAAAAGTAGAGGGATGGAAAAGGTTCAAGCTGCACAAATCAATATTTTGATAGAGTAGTGAATCAAATTTGAAAGTAAATTATTATCTGGGCACCTGGGTAGATCACCTGGTATGGCGCCCTCAGTCAGACTGAGTCCTCACCGCAGTGGCCACATGTTTGCTTCTGACCTGCCACCCTTTGCTGCATGTCATTCCCCTTTGCTCTCTCCCTTCAAGTCTAAGCTGTCCTGTAAATAATAAAGGCCTAAAATGCCAAAAAATAATCTTAAAAAATAAAATAAATGAAAGAATGATTATCTGACTGGACAGTTTCTTTCAGTTCTATGGAGCTTTTTAGCCTCTTTTTTATCCACGAACACTGGCTAAAAAACTAAAATATGAATACCACACAAGGGTTGAGGGCCATGTGTTATACTAACTGTCAGGTGTTATGTTGTCTTTTCAGCAGCAGCAGTGGTAGCAAAAACTGTCCTGTCCTGTTAGTAGTGTCCTGAGGACTGTCCCAGGACAGTCAGACACTGTCCTGTGACTTCCACACACTGTCCTGTGACTCCATGTCTGTTCTGTACACTGTCCTGTGACTCCATGACTGTCCTATACACTGTCCTGTGATTCCATGACTGTCCTATACACTGTCCTGTGACTCCATGACTGTCCTATACACTGTCCTGTGACTCCATGACTGTCCTATACACTGTCCTGTGACTCCATGACTGTCCTATACACTGTCCTGTGACTCCATGACTGTCCTATACACTGTCCTGTGACTCCATGACTGTCCTGTACACTGTCCTGTGACTCCCAGACACTGTACTGTGACTCCATGACTGTCCTGTACACTGTCCTGTGACTCCCAGACACTGTCCTGTGACTCCATGACTATCCTGTACACTGTCCTGTACACTGTCCTGTGAGTCCCAGACACTGTCCTGTGACTCCATGACTGTACAGTTTACTGTCCTGTGATTTCCAGACACTGTCCTGTGAATCCGTGACCGTCCCGTACACGGTCCTGTGACTCCACAGTGCTGCGGAGGAGGGTCTGGCTAGTCCATACAGCATTCTGGGATGGGAGAAAAATGCTTTTAGGCATTTTTTTTAAACCAATCACAATTGTCTTGGGCGGCGCTAAGCGCCGGACAAAGCCACTGAACCACTGCAAAATAGTCTCAGGAAGGAGCTTGTTTTGGTGGAACGTGTGCATTCAAAGGTTGTTTTATTTGTGCAGCAGAAAACTCAGATTGGACAGATAGTCTAGCTAGCTGTCTGGATTTACCCGGCAGAGATCTGAGGAGCAGCTAACCATAGTCCTCAGAAATCCACCAGAGTTTAGAATTCCCAACACAAAGAAAGAGGAATGAAATGGACATCCGGGCTCAAAAGAAGGACATCAGGGCAGAATTTCCGGGGGCCCTTAAACAATCCCAGAAGTGGAACATTGTGGATATAGACTAGGGGCCGTGAAATGTTTTTACTCTCTCGAAATGACAGAGAGAGTTCGAGAGCCACTGGTCTAGACCTACATATACTGTATGTAGGATCTCTTCATTATTCATTTTACCAAGCAATACTGATTCAACGTCAAGCCCGTTTATTAAAGCTTTTACATTTGCTGGAGGCTAAATAAAGATCAACAAACAAGAAATAAAAGATTTACAAGAAAAAAACAATACACAGTTACTGTATCTGTAGCAACATACATGCACTTAAACAGTGAATAATTGATACAAATCTGAGAATTGATTTAATTGCTTAACAATTGCACCTTAAAAATGGCAATACCAGCCTCCCTCAAGTTATTAGTAGAAACACAGAACAATATTTTCTTCTGTTTTAATAAAATATTCTATTTTGTGCACCTTTGGGTCCTCAAAAATAAGTGCAACTCTGAGAATATTACTTATTTGTCTGTCTTTTGGGCAAAACTTGGCAAAAGATAATTACGTCTTCTTGCAATTATAGATAACAGCAAAAAATATATAGTCTTACTGTGAAAGCAGCATAAAGATTAAGTGTGTAGTTAAGGCGGACAGTGGTTGCTTTCATTGTAAGGTGAGGGTTGGGGATGAGTAAGAAAAAAAAATATTCTTCCAGAGTAAATTGTGTTATTCAAGTACACCACAGTGGATGGATGGATGGATGGATGGATGGATGGATGGATGGATGGATGGATGGATGGATGGATGTGTCTGAGAGCATTGGTTTTGATGTACTGTATGTTTCCTGCACATGATTGGACTGTGAAGGAGAGGTAAAAAAAGTGCCATTTTAGCTTCCATTACACAGTTTGAACAGAGCAGCATTAAATGAGGGACCTGTCAGTCACCTACCTGTAGCTGATTCACTGATGTATAAAGACATTCTACTGTGAAACTTTCCATTGAGATAGTACCAATAAAGCCCACCTCCTCTTTGGTTCACCTTCCTGCTTCCCATCTCCAATTTCTCTCTAGATATTTCACTAATGAACACAGTATTGTAAAAAACGGCTTTCTTTTCTATTCCTATTCTTTTTCCAACAAAGAAAACGTCGTCATAGCCTGAAAAAAAACCCTCACACTCACACTGCCATTTATGATTTTCCCTCTTATTCTGGTTGCCCACAGCAAGGCTTGATCTCCAATAACCTGTTCCCCTCTTTCCACACAGCCCTGTCTCTTTAAAATTACGTAGTATTTTGACCTGGATTGTGTTTTTGACGTATCACAAATACCTTTCTACAAAGTAATCAAAGTGCATGTAGAGAGGAGGTTGGGGTGGATGGACGGGTCAAATAAACACAGGACTTTCACCCAGGAGAAACACGTACATACGTAAGTTGACGTATGTGGGCAAGGGTTACATAGATAACGTTAATTTATGCCATTTACTTAAGTTACGTAACAATTTTAATGTTATAGCATAACCAGAACCCTGGGGAAACCATGACGACTCTCGTTACATCTAGGGATTACAGAGCTTGGTTTTGCTCGTGCGTTTGAAAACTGCAAAGGCAAACCCCAGGCCGCCAGGCTGGAGTTAACGATTAGAGGTCTACTTTGGTCGTTGACTCCTGGCGCCGATTCATCCTGTCTCGTGGTGGTGGTTTCAAACAGAGTTGACAAATCAGTTCATTTGTAGACAATCAAGACTGAACATTAGTCTGGGGGAGTCTGCTCTGTATTTTCTACCGCACAAGAGACGTGATCAACGGAATTTATTTCAAATGATTCTATACGCAAATGGATAGTCCTTCAACTAATCAGTGGCATCAACGGGTTTCTGCGCTCCAGTGCCCGCCATGTTGAATTTGTTTGTTGCTTCTCTATTGTCATCGTGCTAAACCCACCAATAGCAATAGCAATAGATTTGTAACCGAAGCAGGATAGAAAAATGGTTTCCAGCTTGAGCGGCTGGGCAAATTCAAATCGCCGGCTGATTGGGCTGAGTTAACCCAGTCTAGACTCGGACATAACAATTTAGCAACAAATTAGAAAACACAATCCTCTTCCACTGATTCTCTATCAGCCAGTCTCTCACAGCAACATGTGTCCAGTCCAGCCGCCAGTAGAAACAAACTAAGGTGGATTATGATGTGACAATACTTATTGTGCTGACACACAAATTTAATCTGGGACAAAACAGAATTGAGAATGCAGTTCAATTTTATAGAAATGTAATTATTTAGGAGACAGGGTTGTTCTACATATCATGTCTCCAAAAAAGCCTCAGAGCCAAGCGCTACTCCTCTGCTAATTATCTCCTCCAATGGAATGGAATTCAGCCTGGAAGGGATGCTGATCACCCTTTTGACCAACCTTTGCCTTGTTAGAATATTAACAGCTTCATAATGTTGAAATCCCAACCCCCCACACACACACACACACACACACCTACTCCCAACCTTGAATTTAGCTCCTGGCGTCTGCATGTCCGTCAGTGCGAGATTCAGGTGTTGTTGAAAAACAAGCATTCAGAAGGGGGCTAATTAGACTTGTGAAAACCAGCTGATGGAGCTGCAAGACGTGACGAACAAGTCCGGTAAAGTGAATGAGATGGATGACCTGAGCCGCAGCAGCAGCCCCTATAGGATGAAGCTCCACGATGTGATTGGTATACATGCAGTAGGACAGCTTTGATTAATATGATGCTTGCCGGCTAATCCGCTGCCTCTCTGTATCTTGCTTACTGACTCTCTCAAGCATGGACTATAGGTAAATGGAGCAATGGTGGCAAACAAGGACAGGGGGAGAGGAAGCATTCAAAAACCGAGTGGATGTTTGCTCATGACCCCAGTCAAGGACAGGCAATCTCAGCCACCAATCAAAATCAATATGAATCTCTGACAGCCCCCAGTTCAAATGCAATGCTTATGTAGCCTTAGTCACTGTGCACATTACATTTTGGGGTGTTTTAGTTAATTATGTTTCCCATATTGATGTACTGTATGTTAAGCTGTACTCTGATAAGTAATATATATTTCACAAGGAATAGGCTATTTCAATTTTGGACTTGCACAATTTTGTTATTTAAAAGGCCTACAGTCATTATTTAATCATTCATAGCACTTTAACTATTTTATTTATACACTGATATATTTGACAATTAAGTTGCCCTTTCATTTTCCCTTTGCCTAAGAGACATTTTAGTTCCTACCTGCCATTGTTTTACCTGGGACAGTTGTCAGTGTAACTAGTTTCACATTACCAGATCTATCCCCACAGCTCTGCGGAGGATGGTCTGGCTCCTCCACGCACACATTCTGGGATAGGAGAAAGAAAAACGCTCTGGGTTGTTGCATTGCTTGTTTAAACCAATCACAATCTTCTTGGGCGAAGCCGGTCACAGTTAAAGTAGCTCTGCACAATGGTCTGGAGAAGGAAACTTGTTTAGGTGGAACGTTTGCACCTGCAAAAGACGTCACATGCAATATAAATTGGAGTTAACTGTTCACACAATATAGTAACATGAGCAATTTAAATTAGCTGGATACAGGGTTAAACCTCATTAGCTCTTACCACTGTATCACCATGAGGATTTCACTATACGTCCCAGTTAGAGAGTAAACATATTCTTTGTAAATCTTTACAATTATTCTCTGAAAGAATCAAACTTTGTTGCACGATCCACTTTTTCTTCAAAATTTGTGTGTAGCTTGCTTGCTGGAGACGAAGTCTGTTGTGAGACAACTACAACACACAATGTTACAACGATTAAGCAGGAAATGAACTGTCTTTGTTCCAGACTGTAGTTCCAGACCCGGATTACTACTGCTACAAACAGCTCTGTGAGTCATGCCAATTTTTTGTTCCTACAATGGCCAAATCGTGACTCGCCTTACTCTGCCTCTGATTGGCTACTCCTTGTTGCATTAGTTGATTGGGTTGGTTAGGTTTAGGCATGTGGCAGTGGCAGTGACATTGGTTAAGGTTAGGGGTTCGGGTCAGAATAGCAGGCTAAGCCAAGCCCTCTGAAACAGATGGGAAACAATAAGCAACAAAGCAAATTATAATTAGACTTAGACAAAGCTTAGATGCTGGAATCAAAGGCCAGGTTACCACTCAAGGCTGACGGTACGATCTATCGACGGTGAAGTGAAGAACCATTGCTCATATTCTGGAGAATTGAGTAGCTGATGAGATGAAGCTGTGCGTATAATCATGAGCAGTGCACAGGTGAAGAGTGGCTACGCCCCCTGACCTACATACACAGAAAGGGGAGAGACAAAGGGGATGCGGGCATACACACACACACACACACACACACACACACACGGAATTGGGACTACTGCAGCCCCATAAGAAAAACCATTGCAGACTTGGATTACTGCATAACTCAAACTAGATTTTATATCATACAGTGCATTAAAGTTTGAGTTGGAACAGTGGACAAATTACATTTAGAGTACACATGAATTTGTTTGAAATGACATTTGATGGGCTACAGTAAAATAGAGAGCTTACAGAGAATATTAGAGGACTTCAAATAAAATACAATGGTGGCTAATAATCAGTTTTTTAATAACAATGGAGGCTCACGGCACAGAGGAAAGAGTTATATCCGGCTGTGACACACTGGAAATAATTGTTAGTGGCTCAATTCATTGTTGGCTTTGGTTGTTTCGTAGGATTTCCTGAAAATTACAGAAATACAGAAGAAACCCAGACTAATCCTTTTAACTCACACTTAAATAATACATCAACATTAATTTCAAAATGGTAAATAACAAAGCCTGTTTGTAATCAATGACACTTGGCAATGTGTGGTATTAAATGTGTTGACTCTTAAATACCTACAAAATATAATAAATATGTAAAAAATACATAGTACTCTGTGAAATATAATACTACACTTGTTTAGGTTTTTGGTTTTGATAACACCATAATTTTTATGTTTGCAGGTTTTAGGGAATATTTGAGATAACAGGGATTCATAATCTGTTCATGGCTGAGCTGTGTAATGTATATCTGCATTTAAGTTTTAACTGTACACTATAGTTTCACGTAAATGAGTCTGCTATCAGCTACATTATTTTGGTGTTGACAGGTCTGGACCACAGCGAGACACTTGTGTCTCCATCAGATGGAACAGCCCAGAACACATATTCAAAATTATTTCCTCACCTTGATATTTTCTAAATTCTCCAAAACAGCTGGACATTGTAGTTTTTAGCAAATGTTTCTTAAACAGGAGTAAATGCATCACATTGGGGACTATTTTCATCTTAATACACATTTTGTATGCTACTTAGTGGGACTGAGTCCAAAAAAAGGGTGTGTTTATGGTAATAAAGGAACATGTTAGACAGTAATGGAGCTCTATGGCACACAGGAATAAGACATACCAGGATAAAGCTAAACTTGTACGTTAAAGCCCAGGATTATGTGATAACCACAAGGCTGGTACCAAACGGGATTAAAAAGAACTTGACTTGACATGAGAGTAAATAAAAAACATTAATTCTGGATTCTATTATACGCTCAGTACAGGGGCAGAAAATGCATTTATTCCCTGCGATGAAACCGACTTTGCCTTGCTGCAACCGAGTGTCTCCAGCTAGGATATTTTTTGGCCTAATTGCCGCCAATGGCTAAATCCTACCCATTTGCATTGATCTCCTTTGAAGAGAGATGCAGATGAGCTTAACGAGTGTGCTAATTATGCTCGCTCGGCATGGGGAGCCTGCTGTAACCGCAACTTTGTGTGTGTGTGTGTGTGTGTGCGTGTGCGTGCATATTTGAGATTTTATGCATGCCTAAGTGTTTGTTTTTGTACGTGAGAAAATGATGGGGACAAACAATCTGACGTTTAGTGGAGAGTGACTTTGTTTGAATATTTTTCTGTAGATTAATAATAAGTCTGAATCTTTTTTGGAGCAGCACATACAGTCAGCTCAGTATCAGAAACAACCTATACCTATTCCAACCATGCTATCAAAAAAATAAGAAAATGTAACTATTTTGCTGAAAACATCCACAGAACAACATCTTTCAGCATTGACATATGTGTGTGTGTGTGTGTGTGTGTGTGTGTGTGTGTGTGTGTGTGTGTGTGTGTGTGTGTGTGTGTGTACCTGAGGCTGTTTTGGTTCAGTGTGTGTGTGTGTGTGTGTGTGTGTGTGTGTGTGTGTGTGTTGCTCTGCCAGCCAGTACAATGGCAATGACTTGTGTTGTCTCCCCTAGCACACAATAGCCTGGACTCCCAGACAAAATGTCACTCGACAGGCCCCTCTCTTCTATCTCTCAGCCGCTTCCCCCGCCCCCTCTCTCTCTCTCTCTCTCTCTCTCTCTCTCTCTCTCTCTCTCTCTCTCCTCCTTCTTTCCTCTTTGCATAAGGGATGTAATGACATGGAAGTAGTGACAGAGCTGGAGCATAAGAAGCTTTGACACCAGGGCACAATACGTAATTTGTGACTAAACATCTCGGAGACATGAAAGCGCCCTAACAGATAGATAATTGGCTGTGGTTGCGGCTCCTCAAAGCGAGCTGACGACAGTGAATGGCTGCAGCCATCATAACACATCAAGGTTAATATAGAATCTCAGAAATGTTGGGTTTCTTTTTAAATCAATCAGGAGAAGGAGCACACCACCCAGCAGGCAAAGCTTTCTGGCACACAAAGGATATTTCATTGCTAGCAGCTGGATCCGTCCAGTTTTGGATATTGAGACATGAGAAACACAGCAAGTGCAAGTGGAGATGGATGACACTTCTGACATTTCCAACAGTATGACCATACATACAAGAGTCCCATTTCAGAAAACATCACTCATTGTGTCTTATTTCTTTAAATAATGACTACTGTGAGGTCGAGCTGTGGTGTTCCAATTTGTCTTGTTACCTGCTGATGAAAAAGAAAGCAGAATGTTTATTTTGAAGTTGACGAGCCCGTCTGTTTCCACTGTATTTGTTTTGCAGAACAAAGATGCCTCACCATCAGATATACCTAACAATATATCTAACAAGAATAGGAAATTGGATTTTCAAAACAACCCACAGCAGTACATTAAGCTGAAAGTAAAGTGAGATTCCAGGTGTGCATACTCCTGTTTTAAAAATGTGAAAATGGAAGCCCTCCTTGTTTTCTTGTGGATGGAAACATCATATTTTTGTTGTTGTAATACAGTGTTCCTGCAAAAAGCTTGCAGCAGACTGAAATAAAGTGTATGGCAACAGCAGGTGTCATGTAAATGCTTAGGTTGCATGACAAGCTACCAGTTCCCATTTGCAGGAAGTGCTTACTCAATTTCCTTGTTTAAAACAAGTTATGTTGTCGCGCGCTTGACTGTTTTCACATGAGAATTGAATGCTTCCTCGGACGACAGCTCAGTCAAGACAAGACAATCTAAGGAGATCAGACACATACATGCACAGGCATCTACTCAAACACACCGAGGTGTGGCGGAGAGTAAAGCAGTCCCTTGAGAGGAGAGGAGAGGAAAGGCGAATGTGGCTAAAGTGAGATGAATTTTGACTCTTGGAGGAACCTCACAACACACGACTGCTGGGACTTGGAGGTAATGTTCTGCTTGTCTGTGATAAACAAGTTGTAAAATATCATTGTTGACCTTGCTGTCCCATCTGCAATGGGCCTTAATGAAAATGACCTGTGTCGATGTGTGAGTGGATTTTGAGTGTGCACAGTAAGCAAGCATCCGTCATCATACAAGCCAACCTGTGGGCATAGCTGCAAATCAGGCCAAAGAAAAGTCCACACATGCACTCACTGGCTATCAGGTTGGAAAAATCAGAATCAGAATAACCTACCTCCTATTTACATGTGGTTTAAAGTAGGGTAGCTCATTCTATCAGGTTGGATGGTATTGGTGCGTTCAAGGACATCGGAAAAACATTTTTCTGAGCGAAAACATCACCATTCACGTCACTTCCTGTGGGAATCAGAGTTGGGAAACTGGGGCTAGATTTGCTAACAGAGTTTGTAGGCAACTTTGGTTTACTGAAAATATTTCAATGACAATAAACTGTTTATTGTGGACAAACGCCTCTGCCAAGAAACATACACAGACATAACATGTGTCAAATTATTCATAAATAGGCCTATGTATTAAAAACAACAGCTTATTGGTGTCCTTTCCCGTTTGTTGTCCTTCAGATAACACAAACAAACACCTGTTGATGTGCTGTTTGTGTGCTCACATAAGAAAACAGCAGCTAATCTTTGTTAATGTGAACATGTGAACGCTTGCAGTCAGAAAAACCATGTAGTCACGGGGGCAGTGCCTGATATTCCCAGGTGGATTGAACGCAGCATTACCATCAGAATGGCATACCACCTACTGTCCCTCCTCTGTAAATGTGGTTAATAGTAGGGTAGCTCATTCTGTCAGGTGGAAAGTATCATAATGGCCTACCTTGGATTGTTATTACAACTAATAACCAAAATCCTTATGGGATAGGATTTTTACTTCCGGAACCACACTGTTGAGCTCTATAGGTTCTGTTCACAGCTGATGATGAAGGCTTGTGACTCAAAAGGCTTACTTTTAATTAGCTACATGGTCATTACGATGTGTTAATTGTAAGCATTGTGTTAATGCAGTGTCAAAGTCAGCTAAGGACAAGACTCAACCGAAACTGTGGTTTAGCGACTCTCCAGTAATGCAGTGTGACCCTGTGTAATTTCAATATGATAATTGGTAGCAGTCCCCCCTGCCCCCTATACACACACACACACACACACACACACACACACACACACACACACACACACACACACACACACACACACACACACACACACACTTTGGCAGATGAGAAAGCAACACAGCACCCCCTGTTGGTGGGCTCTCTGCAGGCATAAGAGTATATTTTCATCAAAGGGTTACCAGCATTCATCCCCAACACCTCTGCTGGCAGGAAAGCACATCAACCATTATAGAGTAATTCACTAAAGAGGAGAAATTCACCAGTGCTTCCTAAATTGCAGGGATGGACAAATTGCAAAGTGCTGCACTAATGCACCCTCCGCACCACCACCACTGAGCCTATCATTCAGTGTTATGTTGCAATTTGGTGCATACGGTAATGCTTAAGAAATGGGAAACCTAGCCCCCTTTCCAAAGCCAAGCAACCCCTCTGTGGAGAAGATTAATTATTCATACAAAAGCAGCACAATAGTTTAATTCAACCTTTCCATGAATAAAGCATTTCAGATGTGAGGCCTTAAACATAACAGAGGTAAAAAATAAAAATGTGTATGATTTTATTTTCCATTTGCAAAATGGAGGTCAGTGAATAGAGTTTGAGCCTCCATGTCGTCCAAGCTTAGCGCTGATAGCAGCAGATTTATAACAAAAATAGAATAAAATAATAATATAAAGTGCTCTTTTACTTGTATCCTGGTTGCACAGTGTCCTCTGCAATAGGCCTACCACATGAGAGCATTGAAAGTCAGAACTGTCCAGCCACAGACAGGAGTATTAAATGCCTACACTCATATACAAGCACAACGCCTAAAGCCATGACAAGACTGCTAAAGTGTCAGTGTCAGATCTATTTAGTAGTTATGAAACATTTCCCTGTGGGCTGGAACTGTAGCACCGCCAAAGCCATTCTGGTTCAAGCCTCCAAACGGATAACCGATGTGGCTGGCAATCTTATACTTGCTCCATGGCCAGGAGCCTACATGGCTGAATTGAGCATATGGAACTCAGTTTCGTCTCCCTATGGTGCTGTCTTCAAGGACTCAGTGGAATGTCGTAACTAGGACAACATTTGGACGACTGTGGTAATGCCCGAGAAGTGAGACTTTAGGGAGCTACAACAGTGCCTGAATTGGACCAAAAAAGGTACCGGTACCCTAATTCAGCAGTTGCGTGACATGATCATTGTATGTCTCTTAGATACTTTTATAAGCATGTCTTGGTAATATATAACTTAAAATGTGTAGTTCCATTATTCAGGACTTGTCTTGACATCAACTTTTTTGCTCACCAGCTCTGGCAACTTGATTTCCACAGTTCCAAAGTTACTATTTTGTGGGAAATTACATAATTATTATTATTTGATTAAAGTTGACTGTGGTGTACTACAATTTACTTGAAGAACTAGACTTACAACAATTTTAAGTGTCGCTACATGACCACCCAAATCATAACTACATCAAATGTACATAAACACGACGTGATGAAATATTCAGCTTTGATAAGATCATGTGTAAAGTTCATTTCGTATGAAAATATGCAACTGATTAATTTACGCAGGTGCTTACTCACTGCAGGAGGTGGCAGTACTCAAGGACAGGGCTAACAAGGGGCCACGTGGTGACACCGGCCCTTCCTGAGGGGGAAGGACAGGGCCACCCACAAGGCTAGAATGCTTCTAATCTGACAATTGAGATTTCCATTGGATCCGAGTTCTGTCATTTGGCTGCCTGTCATATCAAGTTTCCCAGCCCTTGTCACATGACCAACAAATGTTTCCATGACTATCCAAAATTCGGATAGGCCTACCATAGATCCAGCACTGGAATTGTTCAGTTTTTTAAAGTGGCAGACTGAACCTATTGAACATGTATTAGTAGGGTGATATCAGCTAAATTGGGCCACTTTTTGGTAAATCAGTTGGGAAAATAATATAATACTATATATGCCTTTTCCAAGTGTTTTTATGATTACTAATGACTGTTTGTGATCATTTTGTGTTGAAATTATGTCATAAAATATAATTATTTAGGCCCTACAGTTCTTGAAACATCAACTGTGCCAACTTTTTTTGCATAAGCAGTTTCAGGTAAAATGGGCCAGCATCTAAGGTAAAATGGGCCAGCTGTTTTAGGTAAGCATTCGGCCAGTCAAAATGCAAAGGGAATGGTAATTTATATAAATATATATATACATATACACACATACATACATATAAATATATATATACATATACACACATACATATATATACATACATACATATACACACATACATATATACATATACACACATACATATATATACACATATATACACATACATATATATACATACATACATATACACACATACATATATATACATACATACCATACATACATATATACATATATATACACATATATACACATATATATACATGCATACACATATAAATATATATATACATATACACACATACATACATATATAAATATATATATATATACACATATATATACATACATATATAAATATATATATATATACATATATATATATATATATATATATATATATATATATATATATATATACATATACACACATACATACATATATAAATATATATTACACACATACATACATATATAAATATATATATACATATACACATATATATACATACATATACACACATACATACATATATAAATATATATATACATATATATACACACACACACTCACACACATGTGTATGTGTGTTTGTGAGTGACACAGAGGATGGCCCATTTTACCTCAGTGGGTTAAGGTAAATTGGGCCGCTAAGAAAAACATCAATTTTACAAAAAATAAGTTCATATACCAAACTAACAGCATTATTTCTGGTGGATGCCATCAAGACAGATATTATGCACAGTTTTTTTTATGTGCATGTTTGTTTTTTATAGATTTATGATCCTTATAATAGTTTAGTTAGATTTGATATGCCAGGCTACTTACCATGCAGCTTTCTGGTGCAGTCTTGATTTGAACTATTGCCCCGCCCACCATAGCAACCATAAACCAATCAAATCACCTGTTACTTGTCAAGCACAGTTATGACAACAGTCTGAAATCCTTTGCAGTCATTGGCTCTAAATTCCAGAGGGGCTGGGACCCCCAAACCTTAAATGGCCCATTTTAGCTGATGGCCCATTTTACCTGATATCACCCTATGATACATACAAATACATGTTCAATAGGCTCATGATATTGTTAAACATGATATTGTTAAAAAAAAGACAACTTCAAAAAACAATTGAAACTTATAATGAATGTGATGTTTATATGAAGCAAAATTACATTGTATTGTTCAATTCCATCCAATATTTACTGCATTTCTAAGCAGATTTTCTATGCTGTATTCTGATAAAACATTTCCCACTTTTTATTGAACATCATGCGCGCGGAACAGCCATAATATGTAACCCCTGATTGCGGAAGGGGGAATTTACAAACGGACGGTGAAGGCAGCATTTCCGTCACTCTTCCGCATGTCGGATAGATAAACGCACACGCAGCTTCAAGACATGACCGCTTCTGTTATTGTCCGAAGGTTAGCAGCTCTGTCAGGGGCTTCGGCCGTGGCAGCAGGGGCATACGGGGCTCACGGTAGGGACTCTACGTTGGCTTATACCTAACACTCATGCATGTGTCTTTCCATTAGGTTGCATAGTAAAACACAGCCAGGAAAGACTGCCATGTCAACGCTTACTACTCCAGTCTCCGTCCCGAAAGACGCCAATTTAAGATTGGCTTTTAGTATCGACGCAGCTACATAACTGTAAAAGAATAAATAACGGCTGATAATGTTTATTAGGCTAATGGTTAATTCGGCATCCCAACGACATACCTTGCAGCACGTGATTTTAGTCAAATTAAATAATTGTGTAATCAAGGTGACCTGCCTCCACAGTAGGCTGTCATGGTGGATGAAGGCTTAAAGGTCCCATGACATGGTGCTCTTTAGATGCTTTTATATAGACCTTAGTGGTCCCCTAATACTGTATCTGAAGTCTCTTTTATATAGACCTTAGTGGTCCCCAAATACCATATCTGAAGCCTTTTTTATATAGACCTTAGTGGTCCCCAAATATCTTATCTGAAGTATATTTCATATAGACCTTAGTGGTCCCCAAATACCTTATGTGAAGTATCTTTCATATAGACCTTAGTGGTCCCCAAATACCATATCTGAAGTCTCTTTTATATAGACCTTAGTGGCCCTCTAATACCATATCTGAAGTCTCTTTTATATAGGCCTTAGTGATCCCCTAATACCATATCTGAAGTCTCTTTTATATAGACCTTAGTTGTCCCCTAATACTGTATCTGAAGTATCTTTCATATAGGCCTTAGTGGTCCTCTAATACCATATCTGAAGTCTCTTTTATATTGACCTTAGTGGTCCCCTAATACTATATCTGAAGTCTCTTTTATATAGATGTTAGTGGTCCCCTAATACCATATCTGAAGTCTCTTTTATATAGAGTTTGGTGGTCCCCTAATAACAAATCTGAAGTCTGTGACATTTTCATGCCATGGGACCTTTAATGTTACTATTTAGTGGGTTAATGGCAAAAGTGCAAGGTGTCTGCTGGATGTAGCTAAATGTGGCTATATTTTGGTAACTTTTGAAATTGGTCAATGAGACATCTGGCTGGCTAATATGAGGGCTGCACTGACTCTACTATCTATCTTGAGACAGTATTTTTACACTTCCATGGCTTGTGACAACACGAGAGAATGCACAAAAGGCACTGTTTTCACCACTGCCTATTCACACGTATTGACTAAAGTCTAAACCACCAGAAGGGTTATGATCCAATAAATACAAGTAACATTTCATATAATATACTGTATGTATGTCTGTGTGTTTTAGGTTTCAAAAACAAAGACCCAGATGACTACCAGAGAGTGGTACGTAAATAGTACTGAATCAACAAATTGTGATATTAAAAGTTTTTTTCTTCAAACTTTCCACGTGTGTGTGTGTGTGTGTGTGTGTGTGTGTGTGTGTGTGTGTGTGTGTGTGTGTGTGTGTAATCCAACAACATAATAGAGTTCACATTTCTCACAGTCATACATTTCACAGTTAGCATGTACAGTTCATATACCCAGCAACACAATATACCACACACATCACATACCAGTCTTCAGGAGATTAACACTTGCAAAGCATAACACACACACACACAAATATTAACATAATGTTAAAACATGTACATTTAAATAAATTAATAAATCAAATATATCAGCTATTCATGAGTCTGATGGATGTAAGCACCAAACTCGACATGACTCTCTCTTACCTGAGGGTAGACCTAGAGCTGTAACAATTCCAAATTTTGCTGTACAATAAATTGTCTCCAAAATAATTGTGATTCACAATATAAATGCGCCTTTCAGTCAAATATAAAAACATTTATTCATTTACTACTTTTTTGAAAAGAATTGAAGTTTTGCATGAATTCCATGACATCTTTTGGTTATATATCACAGTTATGTGTCCCAGATGATGTACTAGTAACACAGGTAAACCCCAGCTCTTAATTATCATAAACTGTATGCCCACTTGTCATTTTTGTTTGTTGCTATGAACGTGTATGGGGTCAAGTACCCACAACTAGCATAGCTTTCAACAGTCTGACCATTAATCACTTGTATAATTACAATTTGGCATGTATAAAAAAAATTAACAATCACCATCAACAGTGTCAGTCAAACCGTAGTATCTTAGCTAATGTTATCTACCCACATGTTGTAATGTGGGTAGATGATGGATGATAGTAACCCACACCCTTTTACACTAGTAGTAACTTAAATACTCCCTTGTAGTACATTTGCACTGTACAGTATTAGCCCTTAATCTAGCATTTCCAGTCCGAATCTTTCTCAACGCTCTGTCTCTGTGTGTCTTCCTCTCCAGCTTTTCGAAACCGCCAACAAGTACCATTTCTACCACAGCCTGGCCCTGCTGGGTGCTGCCCACTCTGGCAAACCTGCTGTGGTGAGTACGAGAGCCTAATACCAACTCTCAGGGCTGGATGCACTTGAGTGTCCTTTGAAATGTGGTGTAGTGTCATCATGCCATTACCAGAAAACCAGTAATCCTATAGGCCATAATTACAAACCTGTGGCTAACAGCTGGCATTAGAGGAGTGAAATTGTAGGGACACAGATGATGCAGAGAGAGAGGAAGAGAGAGATCGCTTTGGGCATTGCGTGTGCACGTGCGTGCTGGCTTTATCATATTATGACTAATATAATTCCCCACATATGGCAAACTGGCAGCGCAAAGTATTTGCAGTGTAAATGCTATTTAAAGATTCATTAACCACAAAATATCTGATTTGAAATCAGGATGCAGAAAAGGCATAGATTATGTGTAAGATATGTGGTAGTCAATCCAATCAGGATCTCAGGAACCACTTTGTCTCCAGGCTCAGTGTTTCCAGTGGGACATCATGTACTTACATTCTCCAATTCAGAACAATCTAACTTTATTAGCCCACTACCCCATGTCTAGCTGTGTTACTTTAGTTTGGTGAGAAATGGGGGGTGTTCAAAGTTACTAGTACAAATCATTATTTAATGCTTTGTGAGTCATTTGAGCTCTTGGCTGTCGTTTGTCTCATAGCTGTGTTTTGCATTTGAGCAGAACAGAGCGTGGGTCGTCTAAAGAAAGTGACCTAGCTCTGCTCTGAAGACTGGTAGTAGCTTTACTCTAGGGATGTTACAACTTGGGATGCTTCTGCAGTTGCCAGGGGGTACGTACAAAGATTGTGCGGTAGCTCAGCAATAGAAATTATGATCTGATGTTTCAACATTGTTGCATGTTTTTTAATATGGTTTGGTTTGATGCTACATTTTGTCAAGCGCGCCAAACACTGTAAATAAACAGCGGAAACAGTCGCTGGTGTATTGGACAGATGGTCAGAGTAAAACACTTCTGGTCTTAGAAATAATCCATCCATCTGCTAAGGCTTGTTTTGAGGGTGGCAGAAGCTCAGTCAGTAGGGAGTTGGGTTGGGAACCGGAAGTGGCTAGTTTTGCACACGGTGCACTGCACCTTCCACCGGAGGGTCGCTGGTTCAAGTCCCCATACAAGTCCCCAAAAGTATGGTGGAGGACTGGTAGCTGGAGCACTGCCAAGGTGTTCTTGAGCAAGGCACCGAAGCCCAGACTGCTCGGGGCGCCTTTCCATGGGCAGCCCTCCCCCACTCTGACATCTCTCCATTTAGTGCATGTATAAGTACTGAGCATGTGTGTGTAATTCCGGCCTGTGTGTAATAACAACAGAGTGAAAATTGTAATTTCCCCTTGTGGGATTAATAAAGTATACATTATTATTATTATCATTATTATTATTATTAAGGGAGCAGCACCAATTTTACAATGTGTCGGGCTTTCTGGTTCTGCTTTAGTGTTTCTAACATTGAAGAATAAGGTGAACATTATGAGCAGATGACAAGACAGCGAGTGAGGGAGATGACGGGCCCGGATGAGGGAGAGAGATTATGATCTGTCGCTCACAGACGACGATGGCGATGTTTGGTCATAATTGGTTATAGATTTGAAAGTTATCATCCCTTAAATCATATATTAATCTGTAAATTGTTTGCAAGGTTGAAATTACAGGCTAGTAAATGCACTTTTTTTTCTTTTTTCGGTCCCTTCCTATATTTGGATGGGAGTGCAATTGGAAGCAAACCAAGACCAAGGGGTGTAACGATACATCGATCTGGATCAATATATCAATTCAAAGATCCCCAATCCAATATTATCGATGCAAAGTGAAAATAACGCTACATATGGTCTGTAAGATTCCCCTTTATTTTCGATAAAATTGTTTTATTACAAAGAATAGTTTGTTTTTAATTTAAATGCCTGGAGGAGCTTGGTTATAAAATGTCCAAATCATATTTAGTTTCTGTTTTGAGTTGATATTAATGTAACTGTGTTAAATTGGCTTACAATATTGTCTCGTACCGATCACAGGTTCCTGAATTGAAATTAAATCATATTGTGACAGACTTTAAGCAAATATCGTATGTCGTTGTCCAAAGAATCAATATAAAATCGTATCGTCATAATTTATCAGCGTGATTTTCACCATTATGGAGACCCCTATTTTCCAAATTTTGGTTATTTGGTCCACTTCAGAGTTTAAATGGAAACGCTCCACGTTTAAACACCAGGAGATCAATGTGTGGTAACCATGGGGATAAGATTAACTGACTGTGATAGCATATAGCCCTAATTACAGCTTGATTTATAACTAATGGTAGCTAAATTAGCATAGTCATAATCACTAATGTTACCCGATAAATCCAGTCTTATGCCAATGCTCTCAAAAGCAAAAGCCCCACTGTTAATATTCTGATATCTGTTTAGAAAACTGTTTTATATTTTAAGGAACTCCCAAACAAGCAAGAATTTGTCTCTCGTTCATTGATTTGCATTGTGTGTCGCTCGCATAGGGAAAAGGTCAACACAATTTGTGTGCGTGTGACGGACACAAACTAGACAGTTTCACGCTCCCCGTGTGGAAAAAACCCTTTACATCTGCCATTTGTTGGTAACCTGACTATTTAAAAGGTTTCCTGTGTGTTGCCTCTGTGTTCCCTCACTACAGGCTGGTACCATCCTGATAGCGGGCATGGGGATGTTCTGTGGCTCTCTGTACCACCAGGCCATGACAGGGGACCCTGGTCTACGCAAGGTGGCTCCCATGGGGGGTGTAGCTATGATCGTAGGCTGGCTGGCCATGATTCTCTGAACTCTTAACAGTTCACATCCTCTCCACAGGGCCACTATGTGAATCTCAACTGTCAAAGAGGTAATGGATGAACTGGAGCGCTGAGTTATGTCACTAAACATAAACCACACCCTGTACTGGGTGGTGGGTGTCGGCACGAGATAAGGTCATAACAGGATTATCACTTTCCAACCATTGCTGTCTGTTTCTAAATGATGCCCATTCAAGTGAATACAGCGTGCAGCATTTGTCCTCTTAACAATTTGTTGACCTAACATTTTCAATGGCATGCCAATCTTGTACTAGGAAAGAAAATCACTAATGTGCTAACAGAAATTCCCAATGCTGTATGTAGGTGTGTGACTGAATATGTCAATGGTAGATATTTGTTTCTTTGTTTTTGCTATATTTCTCTTTCTGCAGTGAATACAGTTTCTATATTTCTGTACATTTTTACAGCATGGATATCGCAAATAGAGAAAAAATGAAGAAAGAAATATGAAGGATTTAAAAATGGAATAAATACTTTTTGTTACATATTGTCAGGTTGCCTCATTTTACCACACAGATGATTTTTGTTGCTTCATGAAAGGGCATTCTGCATAATTGGTATTTTTAGGCTTTAGGGTCCAGAATGACATGTATATTACACCCACGAAATTTTGTACATTGTGAGAGTCTGACTACTTTGTGCACCACTGGATATTCAGACCGCCGTCACTAAGATAACGGTCGCATGTTACGTTAATAGAACTATCTCATGATTAAAACTGCCACCTGCGTCTTGTGTTATGGTCCTGTGGTTCAAATGGCCACCATGCTGCAGTAAATAAAATGGACATATATGTTGTTTTGGGAGTCATCGTAAACCCAGCTCTTCTGTTTAGGTATGAGCACATGTTGGCATCATTGCCTGTAAAAAATAATATTGGGCTGTTCAGCTGTTGTATCTCTCTTATCGTACAATCCGTTAAATCTATTTTTGACTGGCTTCATGTCTGTATTTTATTTATTTTTTTATTCCTTCTATTGCAGTTACCGTATGTGGCCAGGAGAAAGTTTGTACTACCCACACAGTACTCTTCAGACCACCTCTAGTGCAGATTTGGGTATCAATCAATGCATCCTGGGTGGATTTACAGCTTTTGCAATACCAAAAAGAAATCTAATCTCAATTGATTTAACGCCAATGCAAGTTAAACTGGAGTTCTGAGTGTGTGGTTTTCAGTGAAAGGGTGGATAAACCCAGGATCCAGCACCTATAGCAGCCAAATGAAAATCATCTCTCTAGCAGTGCTGAATGTCTTCACAGCCTAAAGCATTTGATCCTCTAAGTGGCAGAACACAAAGGAGTTCATTACACATGGCCTCCCCTTAGCTGGGGCCGTGTTCCAACCACTCCGCATTCAAATTGAAAGTGAAATCCATTGAAACACTAATTTGCCTTCCTGACTGTATAGGCCCACGAATGGGGACCTTTAGAAAATAGCTGTATAAATCTTCAGGTCAAGGCTCGGCTCAGACGCGAAGGCGCTATTGACTGAACACATTACCAATGAGCTCTTGATCACGACTCATAAAACCCTCATTAGAATTAAGTAGCTATTGGGAAGCATTCTGCTATTCCAGGACTGAGCAATTCACACAGCACACCCAGTCACATTTCTCTGTCCCACAACTTTAAAGTTTATGGGAGACACCTGACTGGAAGTTACAGGGTGTTCTGCACTCTCAGATGCATATTTGAAGCGCTATCATCAAATTTTCAGCTAAGTGTTAAAGACTTGAGGGGAAAATCATGAGATTCTCTGAAAAGATGTGAGATACAAATTGTTGACCAGCTTCACACTGCAGTCTTATTTTAGAGCTATTTCGTTCTCTCCTGCCAGCTGACATTCAGATGTGTGCATTCTGTCGCTGCCAGCACAGCAGCACCACTGCCTTGAAATCCAGCTGGATCACGATGTTCTGCTCTGGCAGACCACATAATGTGTGAGCACAGGAGAGAGCAAGAAATAGAAAGTGGGATACAGGGAGACACTTTTGGTTGTGTTTTGCCGGACTGATCTATTGTGGGGATGAAACATATGATTGAAATGACTTTATAATGTTATAAAGTCATTTCAATCAGGAGAGACTTCATTTAAGAATTTAAGTTTAACGATCATGGTACATAATAGGTTGATTTGTTAGAGTCTTTGGTGATTAGACTCCAATGCAATGTTAGTTTATAAAGGGTATAATGGCCATGCATATATAGCAATATCCCCCCATATGGAATCTAGACACTGGTGGAGGTGATGAAGGGATAAAGGAAGCCTGAAGATCTGGATGGATGTGATGTGAAGCCGGGCTTTAGATGGAGGAACCCTGGGGGCTGGGAATGATGGGAACTGGAGGATTAGCTCCTCAGCCCTCAAGTTGTTCTGTCTCTCCTTTGTGAAGGCAGTCTGAAAGCTCTTATTTCTACCCCGAGGAGCGATCTCTGAGGAGCTATAGGCGAGATACATGAGAGCAGCCTTCCCGGAAGCTGTGCAGCTGAAGGAGTTGCTAACTCCACCCATACAGCTGACGAATTCTTGTGACACTTCAGAGGGAAAGGACGTCTCATCCCTCTAAAACACAACGCGCCCTCTCTGATCAAGGTTTGAGGCAAGATTGACACCATTCTCATATCTATTAAAACTATAGCCAGCCACCAATTAGCTAGTCTAGCTTAAAGACTGAAAACAAAATCAGCCTACCAAAACCTCTAGAGCTCACTTAACAAGATGTAGCTCATTTGTTGCATCTGTGCAAAAAGTTAACTCACATTTTACCATTGGTCTCTGAGCAGTCGCCAGGCAACCAACGCAGACTCAAGGACGTTACTTGGCCAAGAAATAGTCCAGCACATAACCCCCTGTAAAGAGACGACTTGTGTTGCAAATTATTTTATTTATCTGTACTCCAAGGGATGATCTGTGACTCAGAAGACTCAGAAACTGCTGTGTATCCTTTACTAGTGATTTGTTTGCCTTCATGGTGCAGGTTTGACCACAACACTAAGAGATAAGATAAGACAGGCAATGTACAAAAAGTACTAAATGAATGTAAAGTGTAAAGAGGCATTATATAAAAGATATTAAGTAAAGTTAGGTGGCCATAATACAAAAATATTGCAATGTAAGTGAATAAGTGACGTGAAATTAAATAGAATATGTAATTAAATAATATAGCTAAAGTAAGTCTGTGTTAGAAACCATTCACTCACTCACTCACTCACTATATAGTGTTTATTAAATAATTAACTATATAGGGAAGAACCAAGCAAGATTTTGGACTCTCACTAAAAACATTGTTGCGTCAGTAGATGTGTCAATGCCAATTGTGGTATACAGGAGTAAAATGTAGGGTGCGTTGTATTTACCCTCAAATTAGCTGTGCATTGTGTTTTTTATTTTATAGTGGACTATGTAGTGAATGAAATTAACCGCAGAGATTTCAAACACCACTACCAAATGGCGAACCCATTAAATAGTGCACTATTTCTCTGAATGGTTTCGAACACAGCTACTAACTCAGCAATACTTGGACCTTACTGATACAGGTGTATGCATACTACAACCTACCTTACACAGGTGATCTCCACTTAAGTCATTATGTGACTTTTAAAAAACAAGCCTTTTTCCACAGCCGACGTGAGTGAGCCAGCATCAACAAACCACTGAAACAGCTTTTCTTGTTGTGAAATATTAAAAAGTGATTATTGTCAAAGTGTGATTCCCTTTGATTAAAGGTTGTATATACACGGGTTTTGGCTGTTACATCATAAAGCAGGATGGCAAAAAGTCTGCCTGGTGTTTTTCTTCAGAGAAACTAGAGGCACAGATACTAACGGTAGATATTGTTAATTATAGCCCCAGGGACTTTCCTCTGCACTTCACAAGCTTTGCCACCCTTTATTTCTCTTACCCTGCAGACAGATTTAATTACATCAGCTTTTTCTTCTGTTGGGGGGAACGCCTCCATGTTCCATTGATTTCTTGGTTCTGAATCTGTTTTGGTCAAAGATGAAGAGAGTGGTTGCATGAGAGTCATCAATCATGAACGAGTAAGGTATAATAAGATAACATGGGACAAACTTTATTGTCCTGAAGGAAACTTTGTCTTGAAAATGTGCTGACAACAGCTACATACAGTACATAATAATAATTCATTCATTATCAATAATTCAGTATGTAACAGACAGTACAATACGTGACAGTATATAACAAGACAAGAAAAATACAATAGAGGTCATCCAATAGTTGAGAGCATATTGCACAAGCCCTGATATAGTAGAATATTGCACGTATCCCTATTATAAAATAAATAACACGTAATAAAGGAATTGCACTAAATAAAAAAATGCAAATTGAGGATAGAAAATTTTAGAAAATTGCAAAAGAAATTGCACATTGGAAGTCAAATACACCGGTTGAAAGTAACAGCACATGATAACCAGTGGTGGAAAAAGTCCCAGAATTCACTTGCTTTGCTGCTCCCAAGCCACGCCTACCGTTTACTGACATAGTGAGGCATTCAACTCAACTCAAGTGTGTTTTATTGTCATTTTAACCATTTACACAAAACGTTTCACCGGAGCTCAAGTGGTGTTACACCTTTAAAATATATAAAAACTACATTACACAGAAACAACATACGAAACAGACTACATTTATTGCACACACATTGTAGGCTCCAGTAAAATTAAAGCTTGTATCCTAGTATTTCATTTATATTTATATTCTGTGCTGTGTGACTGATACTGCTGTAACACTGTAATTTCCCATTTTATTGGGATCAACATCCATCCATCCATCCATCCATCCATCCATCCATCCATCCATCCATCCATCCATCCATCCATCCATCCATCCATCCATCCATCCATCCATCCATCCATCCATCCATCCATCCATCCATCCATCCATTCATCCATCCATCCATCCATCCATCCATCCATCCATCCATCCATCCATCCATCCATCCATCCATCCATCCATCCATCCATCCATCCATCCATCCATCCATCCATCCATCTGGGACACCGCTGGATGAGGCGCTGGTCTCCGTAGCAGGCAAAGCTCATGTAGACTGTAGGCAATGCGAGACTAGGTCCGTTTCAACTGCTGGTTGCTGTAAAGCGCTATATAACTAAATGTTTATGGTTTGATAAAAAGAAAAGACTCAAGTAAAGTACCTCAAATTTGTACTTAAATACAGTAGTTGAGTAAATGTACTATGTTACATTCCACCACTGTTGTGACGGATCTTTCAGGATCCGGGGGAAGAGAGCTTATTGGAGTGGATGGGCTCACTGTGGAAAGATGTACTTCTCCAAATCCTCTCCTGAACACCTGGAATGGAACATTGCCCAGGCCATCTTAAATGATTACCCAGAGCTTCCTCCCTCTCGGACCAAGGACAACACACAAATATCTACCCACAGACACAGCTACACACATACAGTAAACGCACAAACAGGCAATATATGAAAGTGCATGCTGTAATACACACCATAGCAGCGTCAAATCCTCTCTCAGGCATCAATCAGGCGGCGGCACCTTGCACAGTGAGGCGGAATGACTGTAATGGTCGTCCCAAACGCTTCCCCATCCTGGTTGCCCTCGCTGACCTTTTTTTAAGCCACTTAAATGATGGTCAGCACTATCACATCCTCAGATAGATTATTCCCACACTTGAATGGACACTGAGGCGCCATCAGTAACACCCTCCTTTTCACAGCTTTATACTCTATCTTTTCAGCTCAATCTGCAGAACAGTGATGACGGCCATGCATCAGAGGAACTATGGAGACGATACCGGGGAGGGGGGGGGGGGAGCTGCCATTGTTACCAAATCACCATAACCACTATCAGCAGCAGCCGCCTCACAGAGTTATGTAATGTCTGGGAATGGTTATTAGCCTGCTGGGACTGGAGATGGTACATAGTGGTAGTGGTTAGGGTTATGCTGCGTAAATGCCGACTGTCTATAGTGACGCTAAGAATAAAAGTTAAAAACTCAACTCAACTGACTTTTTCTCCTGTGACCAGGGCTTTAAATTGACACCCGCCAACCCGCCAAATACAGGGTAAAAATTTAACTTTGTCAGATAACATTGTAGAGTTATTAGCCAATGTGCCTGCTGATGAATAAAGCATTTTGGGCAATATTATGTGTGTTTGGCTTGGAAACGTAATCTTTATTTAGAAACACTGCTTGTAATACTAATCCTACATTTTCCCATGAACACCAACAGTTAGCTATGTGCCTAGCGTGCGTGGCTATGCTGAAATGGAGAACCTGAATGGCGGGAAGCAAACCAGAGGCGCTGAAATGAAAGTAAAGTTAGTTAAGGAAACAAAAAAACAAACGTGGCTAGTGGAAAATCTGATTGGCTGGGGACTTTAAAAGAATCTACTAACCTTAAAGCCCTGCCTGTGACCATAACACAGTAACATTTCACTGCCAATTATTGGGAACAGATGCATTTTTTTGTCAAATTTCTTGCAATGTGCAGAAGTGTGAGTGTCGGTACAAGTCCAAATTAAACATGCACAACTTTTTAGTTTTGTATTGCTTTTGATGTTCTATTTATTTTATATATATACTTATATGTTTATATTTTTTGTCATCTTTCTATGTTGCATCTTTTTGTTTTCATTTTGTTCTTCTTGCTATTTTAAAATGGTTGAAGGAAAGAAACTGTGGCTTTATAGCCAAGAAGACATAAAAGGCTTTTTACACTTTAATCTCTAAAGTGCCTCCGTTTCTTTCAATCTCTTTATACTAGTATGATTCCCAGACTTAACACACCGAAGCAGCACTCCATGCAGACTGCATTGTGACTTTGTCTTGCTACTGTTCAGCTCTCTGTTGTTTTATTGCCCTCTGGATATCCTTGCTTTGTCTGGGTGCTATTTACAGTACATTTCATTAAAAGTTATTATTATTTACTCTTTATCTACATGTCATGCTTTATTCCCCAGACATGTTCCATATAACTGATTATTCCCTCCCCAACAGTGAGCAGCTCTTCCATTTCCTTTGTGCATTGCATTGTGGCAAAATAGTGCACATCAAACTGCCTTTAATATGCACATTGTCTGCTTTGAGTATACTTTAGTGTGTTACGTTTCACTTCACTTGATACATGTTCCCACAGATTCCAAAAGGAAATTCACCCAAACTTATTTTCAGTTATTTCAGTCTGGAACAAAGTGGTGGACCGACAACATGAAGCCACTCTGCTATAGCGAGGCTAAAAATTCACAGATATTCAATTTATTATTACATAAAAGAAGAAAAAGCACAAAAACTCTCCAAACTGTGAAGCAGGAACTGGGTGATTTCTGGCATTTTTTGCTTAAAAATATACTAAAAAATGTATACTATGCTTGGCTGAATTAGGATGAAGTAATAAAGAATTTGCCTTGTTTGTCCATTAATGAGTTAAGATGAAATTGGTGTTGTTGTATAACTTATTTTTATGGGCATTGATATTTTTCTCATCAACCCTTTTCATATGTTAATAATAAATATGATTTTAATGTTGTATATCTTGCATCCAATTTGTGCTGAAGGCAAAACATATTTGTATCCATTTTCTTCCTTTCTGCTCTCCATACTCCTTTCCCTTGTTTAATATGGTACCTCCCCTCTTTCTTCTTTTATATTCTTTGATCACTTTTTCCTGCACTCCTTTTGCTGAGCAAGCACTGACTCCACAAGAAGAATCCTTGAACATCATGACATTCGCTTGGCCTGACACATTTCCATCACAGGCCTGCAATTTCAGCCTGGTTCACTTGTAATGGGGAAGATGTTATGGTCTAGCCCGGGGTGATATATGGAGGAATGTGAAGCGAGCTGGTTATGTTTTTCCATTCCGGTCCTTTGTGGGTAAAAAGAGGGCAAAGAGGAAGACTTCAAAGCAGTTTAAGAGAGATTCTCATTCATTTTTTGTCTGCTGGAGGCCAGGGTTTTCTCTAACCTCTCATTTGGCAGAAGGGTAGTTTCACTCCCTCAACTTGCTCATTAAGGGCTGTTTGGTACAGCATTACCTTGATAGATGTTCCACTTCTACCACAGAATAGGCAGATGAATCAGACACTGTATGGCGCTACACAGATAGCTCTTCCCACAGTGAGTGGGACTGCAGTGCGTGAGCTAGTAAATGATCCATCGACAGGCTAAGAGAGAGGTCTGTCAGGTTAATTCTGACACTATCAATCCGAAGACATTTAGCAGTGATGCAGGAAATGAATAGCTTGGGGTGTAATTAAGTAGGATTATGCATGCATATTGAACAGCAATTGCCAGAGATCCTAGCGTGTCCCAGGAGAATGAAACGTTTCACTATCTAACTTTATTTCATTCAGCATTTTGAATGATGAAAAAAGCAAGAAGCACAGAGGTGAAAGGATACATTTAACAAAATTGAAAAAAAGTCTGAAACATACAAATAAATACAGTTACATACATAACTATATAGCATAATTAATTGAAAATAGTATCATATGATAATCTCTTAACGTGGAAAGTGTAATCCACTGTACATAACCCACCTCCATCTGCAATCAACAGGTGTAAGACAGGGGTGGGCACTGGGCAAAGAATCAGTAAAACGTACCCACTTTTGCATGCAGCACCCTGCGCTCTGGTGCAAGGACACCGCTGCTACTGCGTTGGACTTACATACTCAGGCATCAAAACACTGGCTGTGCAGTCGTGAAACCGCCATGCTCTCTAAAACTAAACCGTAGCCTCATCTTCTTTGCGAGGACACAGAGGCACAATTTTAATCATAACCTGACCTCACAAATCCGTTTGTAGTTTTGTAATATGGGGCGTGCGTGCCACACATACCGGTACTACTAATCCCTGGATCCTCAGAGAAGGAGGACCATGATGATTTCTGGGACGGTGTTGGCACGGGGAATGTGGCGCCAGGGACCTGTTGGAAATGACAGCTGAAGAAAGCGGATTGAAGCACAGGGATCACAATAACAGTAAACGTAGAAGATAGCGAAGAAACTCCCTCCCGTCACTGTGTAAAGGGTGTGTGTTTGCTATATTCGACAGCTTTAGCCTGGATAGCTAATGATTGCACTGTGATCCGCTACTCGCAAGCTACCGAGATCCGAGCTGAGTGCATGTGGATGCGTGCGCGCGCGTGTTAGTGTAGCTATAGATTTTAGTGTGAATGTGTGTTTGTGTGTGTTAGTTTGTATGCGGGGAAGTGTAGCTACAGCACTTAGCTTCACTGTCCCCAACTGTCATGTTAGCTAGCATGCTAATTTGACGAAGCTAGTTGGCTATTAAAAGAAATGAGCTGACTGCGGGCGAGGTAACTGTAGGCTGCAACACGGACCAATGCAAGTCAAATGGACTGCTAATCTGGTTGTACAGCAAGCAGTCATATGCATGTATGTAACGCAGCCCATGCTAATTAGCTAATAATCTGTTACGAATGATGTAATTAGCTATTGTTGACTGTCAGACGGCAGGCTGGCTAATTAGCTCGGCTATTAGCTTAGCAGCTAGGAGCAGGCTTGCTCGCTAATTGACCTAGTTCTAGTTCGGTGGGGCAGAGGCCATGTTATCATTCCACTCGGGTGAGTTTGTGGCTTGTTACTTTTAGGTCACACTTTTTTTGTACAAATATTTGGACGTGTAAACAAATAACCACTCTATATACTGTGACTCACACAATGTCCATACACTGGCCACGACGCTAATTACTTAAATCCTCTCATCTTGATGTATGCCGTTCAATTTAAACCCATTGCATGAGGCACTACTCAACCAACTCAAGTCAATGGGCACATACTAGGATACAGTGCAGGATAGAAGACATGCCAAAAAAACAGTAACTTTAGTTTTGTCAAACAACCTCCATTTCCATTTTTTTTTTTTTTTTTAGAAAATCAGTGGTTTAGCTGTGATTTACATTAATGTAAAGGTCTCATGTAAAACACAGATTGCACAAACCTAATTCACTTGAGGCTGCTAAACTACTTTTTAAGATAATGTATGATGATGATATGTGCTGTTAAATGTTTTCACAAATAGGGTTATATCAGGTTATACCCTGTAACAGAGAATAGTGGCATATTATGCTCTTATTAGTTGTGTTATCAATGCATTTTTGGTCCATCAATACTTAGCCTTAGTTTAAATGACATTACTGTTGATCAAAGCTGTAATTGCAACATTACACTTACTGCTATTAAAATGTAATGCTGCTTGTTCCCTGATGTGTCTCTCCAGAATTGTTCCTCAAAGTCTCATGATTCACACAAGGCTGTTTAAAACAAGGCAAGCATTATATTGCAATGAAAACATGAAGGTTCGAGAACTTAATCGGTCTAAAAATAGTAGGGTGTAAGACACATTATGAAAAAAGGCATGCGTTTTGTTCTAGGGTGCAAATAGCTACCCACAAAACCAATAGGCTTAGTTATTGGCACTGTGACAGCATAATCCGTCTCTCAGGGGAACCATTAGAATTGAGTTAGTTACAAAAATAGAACTGTTGTGATAATAAAATCCTGAAGGTATACATTATCCTAACAAACCAGCAACATTTTCTCTTTCCTCACCCTTATCGTACAGGGTTGTAAAGATGGAGTCCCTGATGAGTGCTGTGGCGCCGCGCTCCCCAGCCCCCGCCAAGAAGCTGTCAGAGGTGGACTTCCGGTCAGGGGCCACCTTGGAGCAGTTGTCAGCCCAGGTGTCTGAGCTGGTATTATTGGAACAGGGAGAGTTTAGAGACCAGACCGCCTTAGAGGTCCACACCGCCAAGGACTTTATCTTCAACATGCTAGGTATGTCTGCAAACATAACCCAGTGGATAATATGCACTGTGTCACACTTTATCCCAAACCTTTTAATTGTCTTCCAGGGTTTCCCCCAGTGCATTGTAAACCTGGTGGCCCACTAGGCCTAAGTTGCCCCCCACTGGGCCTCAGTCACTGGGGGAAAAATGATAAATGTATTTTTTTTAACTACTGTTGCAGTGGGGCAGCTCGGTTGGAAACTTAGACGTAGTCATGTTTTCAGATCTCCAGTTAGCTTTTAGCACTGACTTAAGGGGCCTATGGAATCTGTTTTATCATCACGGAAACTATTGGGCTCTACATTAATGCTGCCATCAGTACGTGACTTGTCCAAGCCCTCATTGATAAAAGTGTATTTTCACACCAATTGTCATTCACTACATTGTGACTCCTAATTTCCAGTTGAATCAAATTCACTTTAGTATCCAACTGGGATAAATGTGCAGAAATATGTCATGGTGGATAGATCCTGAAAATGTTTTTTTCCCTGTTGTCACACAGATTAATCTAAACCATGGTTCTTCATTGTATGGTCTTGTCTCCTTTGCTGTTTGTTCTTGAACCCCTATTTCTTAGCATGCAGATGTGCATATTTCTTAGTGTATGGGAAAATAAGCATATATTCTTCCCTTACCCCGCCCTTTATTTACCCAGGGTGAAAGCAGTGAGTAATCATTCCCAGAAATGCGCTGCTCCACTCTTACACACTAGTGTCACCTGAAAGCTGCCCAGTGTAACCACAGTCTCATCAGCTGGCTACTGAACATGCCCTAACATGCAGTGAGCTGTGCTTACACTCAGCCAAAGCTATATCACGGTGTGTTGTACATCTCTATCATCTATTGGTTGTAGTTAAACTTCTCACTTTGCGTTCAAATGTGGTTGCAGCGGTAAAGGGAACTTCATTAAGTCTCCAGAAGTATATTTTGTGGCTCATGAGGCTTTTACAGTATACTGAAATGGATTCAAAAGGGAAGATAGAATCAAAAGGGTCTGATGTTGATGTTCATTCTTGAAGTTCCGGTTTGGATTTGATATACAGTCTGGTCAATGGCTGGTCAGACGAAAATGGCAAATGACCAACAGGGTGGAGCTAAAATAAAAGATGTTAAACCTCAATGCAGCTTAAAAAGAGTTTTAATGACGTATAGCAGAAGAAATCTTTCCTTTATATTTGAGACCTTATTTCACTAGACTGCAATCTGTAACATCCAAGTGGTCGTTTGTTTTTTTGATTGGTCACTTTCTGTCTGTCAAAATTTCATTTTGGGCAAAAACTACAAAGCTGCATGATTTCATTTAAACTGAATGGGGACACGATTCTCTTTTGCAGGCACATTTGATGAGTCACGTTGTGAGACAATATGTGTGACAAACACGATCAACACTATAGACTTTCATTGAAATGATACATGTAAAAAGGTACAATATCTGAATTTTAATCCCGTGGCAGACACATTATTACATGGTTGTTTTTTTCCAGCATGCAAAATTAGAGGCTTGTAATTTGTGGCAGTGTGGGTGATTTGAAACTTGCACGTTTAGCATCTTTCAAATGCAAAAGGGATTCCAAATGACATTGTCTGTCATTTGGAATTGAAACACATCCAGTACATGATTCATATTTTCATCGTGTGTTGCTCTACTCTCCCTCTGTCATCCACGCATGCTTTCATTCACGCTCAACTGTTGAGAGATGGGTTTGCTAAATGAGACATAAAGCTGTCTCAAATGGGTTGTTTTTTTATCATCAGTTGTGAGTAAAAAGTGAAGTGTGTTTGTTTGTCCAATAGGTGGCAGTCTGCCCCCTCCCTGCTGTCATCCTTGTTCTCTCATGTCACTATCAGTCATCCACTGGAAACAAAACATGTTTAGCCAGCATCTGGAAAGTTTTTTCTGTTTCATCTTTAGTTTCTCACTCAACTCAACTTTGCGAGTCCTCAGTCTGTCGCTTCCTGTCAGTCTGCAATAGGCCTGCATTCTGCTCAGCCTTTCGTGCGCTGGTGGAAAAGTACTCCGATCCTTTACTTAAGTAAAAGTTCTAATACCACACTGTAAAAAAAAAAATACTCTTACAAGTAAAAGTCTCAACAAAAGTATGAGTACCTCAACATTTGTACTGAAGAACAGTACTTGAGTAAATGTACTTAGTCACAGTCCACCACTGCTTTTGTGTCCAGAGTTATCGTTACGCACAGTTCAACAATCCCTGTCAAATTAGTAGTACTGCACTGGTTGACAGACTGCTCTCGCCCAGGGAGAAATCACACAAATCAAAATGGCCTTCAAGCCTGTTATTCTCATTTCATTTATATCACCATATACTGTATATTTTGCATGAATCTTTACCTAATTTTATCTAACTTCTGGTGCACAGCCCTCTGCTTCCCATCTTAGTCTGCTCCCACTCTCTTTCGATTGAGAATCTCCTGCTAACTTTTATATTTTTCAGTTTTAAGGCTGCTTTCTCTGGCATAACCACCAATGGTTTGCTGTGTTTTTTTTATTTATTTTTTTTTATACCGTGTGCCTCGGCGCCCGCTGTGACAGCTCTGACTGTGGGAAAAAAAAAAAAAAAAGTTTGGCACTTTACACAGAGGGAGACGGTTTGTGTTGAGTTCTAGGAATATAAAGTTAAGTATACGGTGGTAGCTGCATTAGGATCTGTATGCTTCTTAAAGCCCTGCAGAAGATGAAAGGCAGCACTGAAAAGCAAATATCCTTTTAATGTAGGGGTCTTGTTACAGCATCCCTGTCTGGGTGTGCGTGGATGCTAAACACGAGTGGCTGTTTTTACCAGGTTTTTAAAAAGTTTGAGCTGCAGAGGGATCCCCACTGTGTTTTGCACACTGTCAGGGAAAAGTAAAGAGAAACTGACACACACACACACACACACACACACTCACACACTGTACACCCAGCAAATTTCTTCACATTCTGACAGATCCAAGAAGTGTTCTTATTTACCCTAGGTTTGAGTCAACACTGTGGTTTGCCTTCGGGCAAGCGTGGCGGGGTCTACTGTATGTATCTTTTTGAAAAACAAAAGTCGAATGAAGGCAGAAATAGATTAACACTGCCGGTGAAAATCTGGGGTCCGTTGCAGAAAGCAGGTTTAGTGAAAACTCTGAGATGACGTGAAACTCAGGGTTTTGTGTTTCAGAAAGGGGGGTTAATCAAACCTGAGAGAAGGGTAACTCCAGCCCGTTTCAGAAAGAGAGGTAACATAACCTCAAAGAATGTTACTATGGTAACTAAGCCTGTGAACCTAACCTGGTCAGGAGCAGGTTTCCTTCTCGCACGGTGCATGAATAAAAAAACACGTTGGTTTAGTAACAATGTTAGGCAGACTATACGTTTCTTTCTCAAAACATGGCATTTCCTTTTGTCGATGATCCCGTTGAAGAAGCTGTATTACTTTGCAGGCAGTTGAACATACATCGGGAGATGATATTAAGATGTTTCATTTTCAGATAACTATTTATTGGAGCGGTATCATTTTTCTTCCCAGTCTATGTAGCCTACATAACTTTATCCGTCCCCATATCACTAACGTCACGCACTCTACATCCCAGCATATTCTGTGTTGGCATCACTTTTTTTTGCAAATGGCAGTTTTTACATTGTTTATGTGGAGCATAAAGCCACTGTAGCCAAGCGCCAACAGAGTGTGACTTTCTCTGAAACGTGTTTTAAACATTTTTGCAGTGTTCCCTGGACACAAACCAGTAAGAGACATTAAAAAGGAGTTCCACAGGATTGCAGGTGAATGATTTAAACCCTTTTGAAATAAAAGATTATGAATTATTCTGTTTATGATGGTGCTGCAGCCTCAGAATGGGATCAGTAGGCCTAGGATTTTTTTTGCCCTGGTGCTTGGCTCAGACATACCCCAAACCCAGCTTTTCAGATCTTAAAGTTTGTCAAAGAGTTCAGTTCAGAGTTCATCTAGGTAATATGGATACTTTTGAGCTAAGTTAAAAAGTCATGAGCACTGTTCAATCTTGGCCTGGATTTTGACATTTTTATCAGACACAAGAAAAATAACCTGTTGTATGTTGAGATATGGAAGTGATTTGTTATGAAAACAAATGAGGTTTTGCTCTTTATGGAGTGCATCAGATCTTCACTTTATCCTCCAGTGACCTAAGCGTCTTGCCTTCCTGTTGGGCTCCTTACATCAGCCTCTTTGTTCTCCACTTTTCTTCACACTTACGCCACTTAGCTTGATGCACATTTGGGGTTGAACAGTGATAAGTGTAGACGGTTAGACAGAGAAAGGGTGATCAGCACCTGAGTTGGCTTCTTCCAAGTCAGGGAGTTAAAAGACACGAGTCAAAAGTTTACCTTGTGATGAAAAATTAATTACATGTCATCTGACAATGAAAAAGGCTGTGTGTGAGTGAATTTAGGAAAGTAGCTCAGTTAGCCAGGCTAGCTTCTGGATGGACACGTTAGCTGGCCAGTCTCTCACACCTGGCCATTAACCCTGGTGGACTTCTTTGTGCTGTTGCTGTTTCCACTGCTGTGACTTCCTCATTGCAGGGCCCTGCTCTGATTCTCAGAGTTCAGCTGTAGTTTATAGCTTTGGATCTGGGGCCCACATGGCTCTTCTGGCTGACTAATTGTCGGTTAATGCCATTTTGGAAATGTGAGCCTGTCTTCATCTGGCAGCCAGGCCAGATCCATGGCACTGCAACAGTATACCGCTGAAATATTTGGATTTAATTTTTAGGCTTTGTTTCTGTTCAGTTTTAATCAGCGAAGACAGCAGTGCCAAACAGCACAGATGAAATGTGTCTGGCCTGCCATAAATGACAGTCATTGTTCCTCACTGACTCACCTTTTTTGGCATTTGGCAGCATTAAATCTTAATCGTTGGACACCTGGCACATCAGTGAAAATGAATATGAAACATAGTTTAGATGATGTTAATTAACCTCAGCTCACAACCTCTGTTGCATTAAGACTCTGTAACAAATCAGCCAACAACTGACTGTCATGTGAACAAAGTGGAGTGTCCCGTGGCTGAACATGGCCACAAACACGCATCACATCATCCATGAAGTGTCTTTCATGGAATCTAATTAAATGTGACATACCGAAATGTAAATAAGTAAGCAGTGTTTTGACATTGCATGACATTATCTACAGTGCTGCTCATTTTAATAACCAAGGCAGACATTGTGATTTTTTTTTTTTTTTTCCTCTTTCATAATCACACTTAAATTATTCCTGAGGCGAAGAGGGAGGAATCACTCACTCTGTAGCTGTCAACTGATTACAGTATCTTATTTGCAAGGGGTAGCTCTCAGAGGTGCTGGGGAAAACAATTTAAATAGACTTTTCAGTAATCCTTAAAAAAAAAATGTTTCTCATAATGGATCTAGAGATTTTGGAAAGCACAAACTGACAGATATTTCCATCTTTCTTTCAAATAGCAACATTTCCAAAGGTTGGGAGTAGTAGTTTCTCCTTTCCTTTTTAGCACAATTAGGGTTGCTTTTGAATGTGTATATCGGGTACTAGCCAAAATATAAGGTTAATCATTTAAAGGTCTCGTAATGGAAAAAATGACGTTTTTTATTAAAATACAGGTCCTTTTATAAATACTGTGAAAGTATCAAAATCCACAGAGAAATGCACACAGCCCATTGTTAAAAACTGTGCCTTTAAACGAGCCGTCAGGACTGTATGATTGTGATGTCACAACTATGCTATATATAGTTAAAATGTGCTGCTACAGTCATTCCCTGGCTGCAATGACGGTGCCACAAACACAGATAAGAATGACCTGAAACACTGACCCATCTGAGCAGTCTGGGTTTTTTCAGGAGGCTTAAAGAGACATGCGCTTAAACAGGTTTTCCGACATATTTTCCGGTATATTCACAGTATGAGAATTTTTTTTTTCATTAAATCTTAGAAACGTGAATTAACCTGAAAATTAGCATGATATGGGGCCTTTAATGTGCGACTGAATTGATCACCTCTCTTTCCCTTCCTTAATAGGAATATGAGAGGTCAGGACCAGTTGTGCACGGCTTCTTGCGACTAGGCTACACCGCTGCCCTCAAATGTAAAAATCAACTGGCAGTGACACTTTTTTCTTTCAGTGGTAATGGCCTGTCTTTTATGGTAACAAGGTATCGCAGTATAGCTGGCATCAAAGCTGCTGTGAAGAGTGTTGAGACCCTGACAGTTTCCTGCATCCTCTCTCTCTGCAGGTGGTTTAGACACACTATTTCTGTCATCCCTCTGAGCCCTGTTTGTTGTATTAAACACACACACACACACACACACACACACACACACACACACACACACACACACACACACACACACACACACACACCTTAAAGGTCTATTTTTGAGCTAATCTCCTGCCTTGATAGGAATTCATAAACCACGAGCGGGCGGAATGGCTGGGTTGCCTGGGATTAATCCTGCTATTGGTGTGTGAGGTGAGGCTGCAAGAAGTGCCTGTTGAACAGCATTGATAACATCCGGTTGAGACTATATTAGTTAGGAGTCATTTGTAACAGATTGAATTGCTCCTTTTGGAATGATGCTGCTTTTAAGATTATTGTTATGGCATGCTCTGCTGCTGAATCTGAGTTTTATTGTGTGAAATAACAGAAAGGTCACACAGAGGTAGGGATGCAACTGTGGATCATTTTGACTCAGACAACGTCCCCCATTTCAGAAACTTCTACACCAAGGTGCCCTGAATCAAGTACTTGCAGAAACAACATTTAGCAAGACTATCCTTTTAAAGGGAAAATATAGGTTTTTGAAAGGAATTGCTTAATATTTTAGGACTCTTATTTGCTTTATTTCCGTGTGTTGGATGAGAAGATAGAAAACAACTTTCACATCTCGTTAAATATAAAGCAACAGTCAGAAGATGGTTAGCTTACGTTACAATAAAGACTGAAATCAGGGGAAAACAAAAACAATGGCAAATCTGGCCAGGTGAGTGGGGCCCTTTCCTACTTTCTAACACCCTACTTCTGGCACCCTTGGTCGGACCACACCCATTTTCAAACTCCACCTTCATTTCGATCGCCACTACACACCTGGAAAGTTTAGTGATGTCATCTTGCACAGTTGTGACGCGTTCACGGCGCCAACATCTGTCAACAGACGGATTTATTGACTGGGATGATATGCATGAGTCTATTAGTGTATGGTAGAGTATTTATTGTGTATTTCTTACTTTTGTGTCCAGGTACGGCACGGAAAATTTCGATGTGCATAAAGTTGACAAAGTCTATTCGATTCTTTAGACAGAAATATAAACACCTAACAAAGTACTCAAATCTGCTTCTGTGGCAGTTCCTGCTACAGTAGTTCTCTCCAGGTTCACATCTTGTCATGACACACACACACCAACATGCAAGGTAAAAACAATATGCAGCATGTAATTAGTGAACTTTAGAGATGCTGGTAGTAAGATTTAGTTTGTGCCTTTATTCAGTGCCAGAATAACGGTCCCCTGGTTTCCAGTCTTTAGGCTAAGCTAACCGACTGCATGTTGTAGCTTTTATATTTCGCATAGAGACATGAGAATGGTATAGATCAGGGTTTTCAAATTGGGTGAATATAAGGACAGCCGAGCTCCCCTTCCCCAAAATCCCGTCCGCTTGCCTTAACCCACACACGCCTCTGCAGTAAATGCCCTCTTTAGTGTGTTCCAGCCAATGATGAGTTTCAATAACTGATAAAACTTAAATATTTGTTAATATTGTATTTTTATTTCCACAACCTTTTTTAAAAGTGCATTGATATATTATGATATTATAACAGCTAATCGTTTCCAACTTCATGCAGGCGTAATTGAGGCTACTTTTAAAATCCCTGAATCAGTAGGCCTATCCACAAGTCAACAAAACATGCTTCACGTGTGTAATCGGCAAGTTAGATGGCACCAGAATTTGGCCCAATCATAACTGTTCTGGCAACCCAAAGGCCAAAGGTCCACCCCACCCGGAAATCCTTAGCATTAAACATGCATTCTGGTGAATTTCTATTATTTTTGCCGTACAACCAGACTCCCCCTCAGGTAGTATTTATAGGATTTCTTTTGTATACTCTAGGGTGTGTAGTCAACTGTCTGCAGATAAATTAACATTTATAAATATTAGAGCCCGACCTATTAATACGAATATTTGGTCAGATTTCCCTAACATTAGTTATTTGTAGTTATTTATGAGTTCTCACTAAAATAATATGATCATCTGTTTATTGTCACTACAGAACAGAGTATCACCAAAATATCAAAGTTCTGATGAATAAAATGTATAAAAATACAAACTTAGGATATGAAACTTAAAGTCCTTTTGAACAAAAACACATTAATAAAAAGAAAAATCAGTGTTGCAACAGATTGGAAATGCCTCGGCCAATAATATTGGTTGGCCAATAATATTGGTCTGCCGATATATCTAATCAAAATAAATGCAAAAGAATGTGATTACTGGCCTTTTCAGTTGTTGGCGCAGCACAGTTTCAGACCTTTTCTCTCTCACTTTCAGCAGCCTTTTCCAGCAACAGCATATAGAAAACAGTCATCGGCTTATTTAGAGAAATCCCATTTTCCGGAGAGATTTACAGAGCTATTTTTGTGGTCGATCAAACCAGAGGTGTGTGGCAGAATACTCTAACTTTGCTGTGCGCTGGCTGTGATAAGAAAGGACGTCTTTGCCGCTGCTATGCTTCGGGGGGGATTTCTCAGCAGTGTGACTTTGTGACTTCATTTTGAAAACGGCCATGTCTTTTTTTTATTTCTTTTTTTATGTTTTTTAAATATATTTTTTGGGGCATTTTAGGCCTTTATTTTCACTGGACAGATGAAACCATGAAAGGGAGAGAGAGAGGGGAATGACATGCAGCAAATGTCGGAGTCGACCCCGCGGCCTCTACATTGAGGAGTAAACCTCTATATATGTGCGCCCGCTCTACCATCTGAGCTATCCTGGCCACGAATGCCATGCATGTCTCAGTGCCCCCGTGAGGGTAAAGTATAGGTTATGCGTATTCTATGGTATAGGTGTGTGGCACAATGTCTGCACAATTACAAGTGTAGCTATACAATTCTTATACCATGCTTGTAAACCACCCATGGAACCTCTAGTCACATGGGCTGTTTGATGTTAGGCCATGCTGTCCTTCAGTGTGCACACATTATAGACAGTACATTTTTTTTAAAGACATTTTCATGACATATTTGTTTTATATTTTGAGACAGGGGAAATCACTTACGGGTTGGTCTACCCTGCTGGATATATTGAAGTGTCCTCCCTTTATTTTTGCTTTAAGTCTTCAAAATAGTTTTGTGCATCCCTTGTCCACACTAAATATGCATATAAGTAGTTTGACTTATGAAATCTGTAAATCGGTAAGTAGAATTCTGCATTACGATTCTGCGACACTTTGAACATGAAAGTTCAAAGTGTCGCTTTAAGCAAACCTATAATTTCTTGAAGTAAAATGCGGTGCAGAGGTTGGCAGCAGCTGCACATCTCTGTGGTGTTTGTTTATGGTAATCATAGTTATCTCCCAGGATTACAGTTGATGATTTATTGATGTCAAAATCAGATATAGGTTATTTTTTTATTTTCCCCAGCCTCATCTCCTGGAGCAGGTCATTTCAAAGACTCCTGCAATAGCGTGATTGCTCCTTGATGGCGGCACACACATGATTTTTAACCTTGGACGTTTGGGTGATGATTTTAATGTAGCTAGATGTTCCAGGATATTAAAACCTTTTTGGAGTTATTATGACGATGCATTAAGTTTATTGCTGCTAACAATAGTATGCGAAAGCATGCCATTAGGGCTGCAACAATTGTTTTTCATTGCCAGTTAATCTGTTTATTTTTTCCATGAATCAATTAAATATCGTTTAGATATCGTCAGAAAATGTCAATCTGTGTGTTTTTTTCAGAAACCAGAAAATTTTCACTTTAAGGAGAAATCAGAATTTTTATAACTCAAACCGATTAATCTATTATCAAAATAGTTGGCGATTAATTCAACGGTTGACAACAAATTGATGGATTTTGAAGCTCTACATGCCATGCAGGTGCAGCCAATAGCCATCAAATAGTCCTTTCACAGATATGGAGTTGGATTTGGTCCAAAATATAGCTCTTATGTAAAGACTTTCCTGTAATGGAAATCTATATTCAAAGACATTTTTAATAGGATTAGGATTTAATCCGTGGCTGTGAAACCAGCCTAGACTTTCTCCATTCCTGCTCTATTCTCAGATTGTGTGGCACATACGTAGGCGTGTGTTCATGTGTGCATCCAAGCGCGCGTGTGCATGCGTGCATGCTCGTTGGCTGATGCCCATTAAAGCAGAGGGAGACTGTAAGATTTGAGAGTTTGGATTTAAAAAATAGATTAGGTTCCTTGGAACAACCTCAAAGTTCTTGCCGCCAGTTTTAGAGATTGAAGACGCCTCGCTAATTGATACAGTTTTTCCTCTCACTAACTGAAGCCCCTGCTGGAGAGATAAGATATTCTTTAGTCCCTTTTTTTTCCCCCAATCAATCTTTTCCTCGCCTATTTGACCCAATTCATCAGTAGCAGATAAAACCAAACAAATGAGAGGAGTTGCAGCTTCAAACTTGTTGCCCTTTGGCTGTCGTCTGATCCCTTCCTCCCTCTGACACTGTCTTTTCCTGTCTCTTCTTCTCTTTGATCTGCCCAGCCAGTCTTTCACCCCACTCCTCGTTTCTCCACATTTCCAGCCAAACTGATTTCAAGCTCTGATAATCGGTCATAATTTGTTTTGCACGTTGCGTGCACAAGCACTCATCTTAGTTTGAAGACAGATGAGTTAAGTATTATGCACTTTTTGCAACTATAGAAAGTATTTATTTGTTGTATCCCTCGGTCCTGTAGGCATCGGTATCGTATTAGCACCGGGTCTCGATACCCAACCCTAGTAACAACCTTTAGTTCTGCTTAAGACACTCACACTGAATGAGACCATAGCATTCAGACCTCTTAAACAAGTCGGGGCAGCGGGGAGTGCAGTTCCTCACCAATCATTATCAGATAGTAGTGGAGTGTTTTCTCTTTTTGACTTTTCAATCTAGTTAAAACAAAGCTGAAAGAAACTCTGACCAACACTTATTGAGGTAGGCTATATGTAGGCTAGTCCCAATGTTATGCCAGGGGTTTCCCTGCTTATGTAACTCAAAGGCGGGCGAGCCTTTGTCTTTCCCGCCATCTTTGTTGAAAATTTTGATTTTTTTTTCTTTTTTGTTTACGCCAAAACTATTGTGCCTTTTATCAGTAACTGCTTTAATGCACTCCCAAGCGAATGCACATTACCCACATTAACCCAGGTTTTTCAGCTTTGCCACCTTTTGTATTAAAAGACCCCAGGGGAAGACCCTGTAATGGTGGGATTGGGGCTCTTCAACCAGCCAAAACGAAACACATAAATACAAATTAGCGAAATAACACATTATAATGAAATTAACAACTTAATTTGACACGTGGCCTAACTTTCTGAGTTAAAACTGCACCTACCCTAAGAATATATTAAGGTTCATTGATAGTGAATGCATGATCCGGTTCCTATTCATTGTCTACATATTAAGTCTGATAGTTCCTGAGGTATCCACTTAAAACTAGTAACTCTTTCATGAAGTGAAACATCTGTTGCATATTGGATGATGAAACTCTTGCAGATGTCATGGGAGAGATGAGAGGCTGAGGATCCTGAGGAGAACTCTAGCGCTCTGCATAAAGTGCAGCGTGAGAGACCGCGGTAGTCTAGTCAGGAGATGAATGAAGCTCGTAGCAGCAGATGAGCGGATTCTACTGAGGAATAACAAAAAATCCAAAGATTCGCTGTCGCATACTATTTAAGCAAAGCACTAGAGAGATCCTAGTAAGCACAATTGATTTTGACTTCCACTTAAAGTTGCTCGTTCATTTTCGGTCTCTGGGTGTCTTCACACCTGTTATTTTTATATTCCATCACACTGCTCTACCTTTTTGTTACAAAGCAGCAATTTGTTGTTGTGTGGGATTCTGTGGGGTGGCATGCTACTCTCACAAAGGGATATGTTCCTCAGTCAGACCATGATTGGTTAGTGGTCATTTATTAACATGGATTCTTTAAGTACTACACATCCGGATATAGTAAACAGCATGAAATTAGCCGTCTTAATTTCAATAGTTTTATCACTAAATTTCCCAAACTGGAAATTTGCTGCCACTTGGTGAGTATCTGTGGATTTTTCCATATAGCTGGCAAGTTCTTAACACACGCTCAGATACACACACATGCCACTACATGATAACATGCCACTGAAGTTGTGTGCCCATGTAATTGGATGAGAGGAATCATGTGGAGGTTTTTGCCCCTGAGACATGGCCTGCTGGCTTGGTCTGATGCCCTGTTTCAGCTGCCTGCAGCCACTTAACTGCCCTCCCAATCTCTCCCATGTGACAGGTTTTTGAGTGTCCATGCGTTACCTTTGACCTATTAGTAGCTGGCAGTTAGTGCTTGACCAGCACAGGTTTGGTTCACAAGATCAAGCCTTTCTCAGTTGCTCTTTTAAGCCTGAAAAACATAATTGACTTGCCTCCAGTGCTGCAGCTCCCATGGGCCCAGAGCCTGAGAGGTTTACAGCACAGTTAAGTAGCCATAAAGGGATTTGGAGGCTTGAATTTCTCTCATATAAACTTTTCACAGAAGAGAGTTCGGAACACTTTTTTTAGCAGTGTATTAAGATGATCATTGTTAGTATTCTTCTTGCCCCATCAAACTTTTTTAGTGATATTACCATGTTCTGCTAACATCCGTTAATTGCCACCTGTGGGCTAGGCCGGTGACAGGGCCAGAGGGCTAGATTTTAAGAAATAAAACAAAGATTGGGTTTTCATAACCTCTTACTATCCTTAAAGTGATTTCCCCTTTGTTTCCTGCCGATCTTTAACAGGAGAAATCGTGGTGTAGAAGCCTTTTGCGAGCCACTGAAATGATCATTAGTGCAGAGCCCCGCGGTCACTGGGTGTGGGGGAGGGGGGGGGCTGTTTCACACTCCTTGTGTCTATATTACTGCAGCTCAGACTCATAAATATATGCAGTACCTCTCAAGACAAACTGAGCTGGACATGTTCCAGGTTCACTCACGTGCTGCGGTTTTCTGTCCGAGGGCGTTCACATTCTCCGAGATTGTCCGTGCATCTGAATATGAAAGTGTGTGTGTGTGTGTGCGCGCGCCCGTCCGTCCGTCCGTCAGTGAGAGAGAACATTTATGCTCATTGCAGCTGTTGGTAACCAGGGTACTTTAAAAGTATTGCAATCTTAAATGTAATATTCTAAAAAAATGAGGTCATATAAGTATTGAAGCTAAAGTGCTTAGTTTTTGTTGTGATTCATTTTTTTGGTTTGTCTTTTAACCCCCCTCTAAACCATCCTATCCAGGCTTAGTCCAAAAGGTAGACCAGCGCCTCCCGGTGGCCAATGAGTACCTGCTGCTATCTGGTGGGGCCCGGGAGGGAGTGTTGGACCTCAGCCCCGAGGACTTGGGTGACTACGCAAAAGGGGCCGACTTTGACCTGGACTTCACCCTGCTGGTACCCGCCCTCAAACTCCATGACCGCAACCAGCCAGTCACCCTGGACATGAGGCACTCACCGCCCTGCCACTCGTGGCTCAGCCTTCGCCTCTGTGACTCCAACGTCATGTCCCGCTGGAGCATCTGCTGCCAGGAGGAGAACGGGTTTCCCCCTGAGGAAGACGAGGAAGAGGAGCAAGAAATGAGTAAGTAGAATAAGTATGATAACTTCTACTAGAGCAAAGGATGAAAAAACGACGACGGGGAAACTGGAAATGTGGAAGAGGGGGAAAAAAGGGGGAACAAAAGGTGAATGGATGGGGCACCCTGGTAGGTCACCTAGTTGAGCGTGCACCACATATACCAAGGCTCAGTCCTAACTGCAGTGACCCACGGCCCTTTGCTGCATGTTATGCCCCTCTGTCTCCCACTTTCCTGTCCTATCCAAAAAAGGAAGGAAAAAATGGATGAAGAAAGAAGCAGAACAGAAAAAGGGAAGCACAGATAGTATGGAAGAGAGAATGGGTAAACAAGTGTAAAAATAAAAAATAGTGGGAAAAAAAAAGATAAGGTAAGAGAGGGACAAGTGGATAGACAGCAGTGGAGAGTGGAAGGAGTGGGAGCTGATTGAATTTAGTTTGTGTTTCACCAAGATAATTTGATGCATGATGTTTTGATGCAATTTTACCCGGCGAAGCTGCAGCCAAGGATCTGTTTCTTATAACTCCTCGGATAGGTGAGACGAGAAATGGCTCCCCAGGAAATACACGCTGAAACATTTATGAGTAGAACTTCACAATCGAAAGTTCACACACACGCGGCAGCTCCCAGATTACGCTGCGGCATCAATCTGCCACACGCCCGCGAGCACGAGACTTCTAAGATGAGAAAAAGTAATGACATTTATTGATATGAATGCCTTTAATTTTCAGCACTTTGGGGAAATACATTTGCCACATTTTCTGCTAGTTTCCTAGCATTTCCCACAGGATCTTATGTTGCTGCATTAACGGTGGCAGGATGGAGTGATTTAGTCAGGAGTAGTCAACAGCATGCACGTGTTTTACAGCAGAATCCCGCTGGAAGATTACAAAGGTGGCAAATATGCCAGGAGTTAAAAAAAGATTTGAATTCTTTGCAGTCATTTCTTTGCTTTAGACAGTAAACTGCATACTACAGATATCCTAAGGTCTTCTTTAGGGCTGCAACAACATTGAGTTTGCCTGTTTTGTCCAGCTAACAGTCCAATATGTATTTGTAGAACTGCAAAAATCAAGTTTAATAGTCAACTATTAAATCAGTGGACAACTATTTTTGATAAACAATTAATCCGTGAAAAGAGGGGGTAATAATTCTCTGACTCCAGCTTTTAAATATGAATATGTTCTAGTTTCTTCACTCCTCTATCACAGTAAACTGAATATCTTTTTTGTGGACAAAACAAGACATTTGAGGACATCTTGTTGGGCTTTGGAAAACACTGATGGATATTTTACAGACCAAACAACTAATCGCTTAATCAAGGAAAGAATCGATAGTATCAGCCCTGATGTGTTTTGTATGACATGAACAAAAACAGAAGGTAAAGTAGTTCTTTGAGAAGCGGTTCTTGTGTTGGTAAATGTGGTGTGCTGTTAGATATGGAAAGACCCAGCATTCATCCCCCTCTCGTCCCTCGCTCAGGTAAAGGCTCAATCCTCCCTGGACTCCCCTCAGTCTCTGGACGGATGCTACTTCTCTCCCTCACTGGTGACAGACTGGTTCTGGGGGGTGGTGAGCGAGGCTGTGGAGGAGCTGAGACGTAGCCCCCAGAGAGGGATTCCCAGCCCGGACCGACTGGAGAGGAATGGTCCCCTCACCACTATCATCCTCCAGGTACACGTTGTTGATAAGTCATTCAAACTTTATTTGTCCTCGAGAGATCATTGAGGGGCCACCCTCATTTTCAGTGGCATCGAGTCAGATTACAAAGACAAATGCAGGGGTCAGCTCACCCAGTAAGAGTGTTCACCCCGTGTTGGCTGAGACCTGCAGCGGCCCGGGTTTGAATCCGACCTGCGGCCCTATGCTGTGACTCTCCCCATCTCCTGTTTATCCATAATAATAAACGGAAAAGCCCCAAAAAGATCATCTTTAAAAAAAGTACAGAACACCAACCCAAAAAGTAGGATCATAAGAAATGTAGAAAGACAATAAAACATTCATAATTGGAAAAATAATTAACTAATAATAATAATTAAATAATTAACTATTAAAATAATAGGGATGCAAAAGAAAACACAATTATGTTAAGCAGTTACAAGTGCAGGTTTAAAACCAGATTTCTAAATTGTCGACACAATTAAGTTGAGTAGTTACAACACTTTAAGAAAGTGCTGTAATTTGTTGCAGGTGTACAGTTATTTTTCAAAGTTCAGACCAGGCTCGTGGAACATGAAGTAAAATAATACAGTTGACTCATTCTGTCTGAATGGTAAAATGAATGTCAGGCTGCCTAAATGTTTTCTTGTAAACAAATCGAGTTCTGTCCCCCCTCCCTCCTGCAGGCCGGCTCTAGCCGGGTGCTGTACGACCTGCTGCCTGTGGTGTCATTTCGTGGCTGGCCTGCAGTGGCTCAAGGCTGGCTCACCGCCAACCACTTCTGGGATGGTAAAATCACAGAGGAGGAGGCCATATCTGGCTTCTATCTGCTGCCCTGCTGCTCCCGCTGGGCGGTCGGCCCGACAGGGAGTGGAGGCTGGCATTCTCACGCAGCGAGGTGAGTGCATAAATTTTGGTGTCATGTTGATGCCAGCTTGTATTGGGTTTAAAGCAACATTTTCATCAGTTTTTTTATTCAGTCCTCTATTTCTCTTATAACCAGGTTCAGCTGAAGAAGTGCATCCCTTACCCCATGGCCCAGGCGTTCCAAGCAGCCAAAGCCGTGTTGTCTCGTATCCTGGCTCGCCCACGTGCGGGCCTCAGCCTCTATCATCTGCGGACCCTTCTCTTCTGGGCCTGTGACCGACTTCCTGCTGCCTATCTGTCCTGCACCGAGGCCGACACCCCTGGCCGCCTCCTCCTGGGCCTCCTGGATGACCTGGCTCATTGCATCCTGGGTAAAAACTGCCCCAACTACTTCCTGCCCCAGTGCAACATGCTGGAACACCTCACAGACAGCCAGACTCTGCTCGTCGCCAGGAAACTGGCCCGTGCGCTCGGATCCCAGCGAGCACCTGCGGGCGGCCCTGGACCAAGCCCAGCAGGCGGGCCAGCTGAAGAAGGAGCTAACAGCCAGCACCAACGGCCACGGCTCCCCCGGGCACCACCCGGCCAACGGCATCATCTCCCCCTCGGAGGACAAGCTGGCGCAGCGGTTGCAGCAGCTGGTCACGGAGAACCCTGGGAAATCCATATCGGTCTTCCTCAACCCGGATGATGTCACCAGGCCACACTTCCGCATCGATGACAAGTTCTACTGACGCAGACGTGCTGCAGAGAAGACAGAGACGACTGGTGTTTTTCTTCAAAATCCTGCAGGCCTGGAGCTGAACCCACTCTACCTGTTCCCCATCCCAACGCTGAACAATGCAACACAACGCCTTGCTGCTTGACTGACTCTTCAAACCAAAAAACACACTTGTCCTGCTACTGACAAATGACGCAGACGTCGCTCAACAGACATCACCGAGCAGTTGCCGCGGAGACGGCCCTCTCCTAACGAGCTGGCCTTAACAAGACTTATCAGCTGGTGCTACCAAGACAAGGGCCGGCTTTAGTGGTGTAAAATAAGTCCAATGGAGCGTGTGCGTGTGTGTGTGTGTGTGTGTGTGTGTGTGTCTGTGTCTGTGTGTCTCTGTGTGTCTCTAAGGGTTTTCACATATTACTTACACTTCTAAAGACGGAGGGAGAAAATCTCCTTAATTGCTGCATTTCTCTCGTTTTTAGTTTAGATCAGAGCGGGGCCGTGGCTGATTTAGAAAAGAAAGGTCCAGGTGTGGCTGATGTAACTGAATGTAATGTTGGGAGGCGAACTGCGGAGTCTGAACAAGGAGTCTTTTCTCTGTCAAATACATTAATCTCCATGCCTCGATTTATGGCATCTTTTTGATTTCAAAAAAATCTTTCTCAGGTATTCATAATGCTTATCCTTTTTTGACGTACACTGTATGATTCGTAAAGGTCTTAAACTCTATTTCAATGGCGCTTACATTTCATTGGGTGATGGAATGTACCAAAGAGCTGCGTTTGAGCGGTTTTGTAAAGAGAAACATTCCTCTTACATATCCTAAATATCGAATGTTGAATAACCTTTCCTCCTTCTGAGAGTCTGCTCACATGATTAATTTAAAATGGCAAAACTTTTGCAGCAAAATCAATTGATTCCAATGGAATGGGTGGCGATTAAGTGGATTTTCTTGCGAGGCAAAGTAAATTCTGACTTTAGAGGGAGTACATTAGAGTCAAACATGGAGGAAGCTATTAGCTTATTAGCTGTGTTGCATCATCCAATTATATTTAACCTCCTCTGTTGGAGTACATTTAGCCCCTTAAAAGAGGCTGCGCAGACACTTTGGAAACAGGAGTCCATAGCCATGTTTCCAACCACGCGTTTTTAAGCGTATTGAGTAATATCGTATGAAAAATGCCTCATGGAAACATTAAAATTAAAAGTTTGTATGTTCGATCTGATCATCGGATTTTCTCTTCACAGTAAACGGCTTATGCGATTATATACGCTGATGGAAGCGTTATTTGCCGAATATAAATAAATGTGCGGTTGTTGTTGTCTTATTATAGGTGGATATGTTGCTATCAGCTGGCACAGAAGCACTGGTATAACTTGTGCAATATTAATCATTTGTAGGTAGATGGCGATCCAGTTTGGCTAGCAAAGCTGTGTTTGCAAGCTTTGTTAGCTTTGTTAGCTTTGTTTTACTAATTTGTTATTTGATAGAAAACAAAACAAATTAGCAAATTTTAACAATCAATTCAATCTCTTTTCTTTAAGATTCTTTTTTTGTGGCTTTTCCCTTTATTATAGCGACAGTGGATAGACGTGAAAAGGGGAGAGAGATGGGGGGATGACACTCAGCCGGGCAGGTCGGATTCCAACCCAGGCCGCTGCAGGACTCAGCCAACATGGTTGTCAAACGGGCGATTCTAGGATCAGACCTTAATGAGAATGTGATACACATATAGTGCATGCAGAAGTGCACTGCTAAATTTCCTTAGCCAATAATCTCTAAGCTAGCTACTGAACAGGCTAATGTTTTTTGACACTATGAACTAAACCTGACACTTTATAAGTCACAGTAACACCGACCAATTTGAGTCAATGTTCTAACATTCAGAAATTTTAAGGGCTTATGTTTCAATTTGGGTTCTAACCTGCACCATGAAATGACCAGCTTCTTCTCTGGGGGCTACCAAGGTTAAACTTCACAACCCCACTCTCCCTCTGATAGATTAGACAGAGACTCGGCCAAAGGTGGGAGTCTGGCATAACCTCCTCCGATTGGCCAACACTACATTTCTGTTAACCCTTTCCTTGACTGGGTTACAGGTGCATGGCACGGCCGACAGACACACATGATATTAAACCTGTTTTAAGCCCTGTGGACCTGTAATTGTTTGTCTTCTGTCACTAAAAGTTCGCAAACTCTCACTTAAAGCACCAAAATTGATTAAAAAAAAATATATAAATAAATAAAAAATTGCTATGTCATACATAGTAAGTTGAATATATATTTTGGGTTTTAGACTCTTGGTTGGATGAAACACTGAATTTCAAGACCTCAGTATGGGCTCTGCGACATAATGTCATTTTTCACAGTTTTGTGATAATACAGACAATAACAATATACCAATAATGAAAATAAAGTGCAACTCTCAGCCGTAAGCACACAAAGCTTCTTGAACGCTGTATTTATACTGGTTAATTTCACTGTGCTACTTGTGGTGTGACCAGTCCTCAAAAAAACTGAAAAAGATGGTTACGTTAAACGTATTAAACTGGTTAATGATGATGTAATACAATGTTTTTTCATGAATTGTACAAAGATGTAAGAATTGTTCTAATATTTGAGAATTCCTTGAAGCTTCTTCAAGTTTGCGACTTTTGTTTTCCCTACCTGAGCGGACATTTTGGTCTTTCGTGTTTGGAATGTGAAGATAGGCCTTTTACTAGAGAGTTAGAAAATATAACCCTATGTACAGAGATACAGGGAATCAAATTAGCAGGAGTGTATTAATCAAATGAAAAAGGGGGTCTGGATTGAAGAAAAATAATAGTACAGAATAGCTGTAGAGTCAGGACTTTGGCTGTTTTTATCAACCGTATGCAAGGTACTTAACTGTCCCCGCACATCTTGTTGCACGTTACGTAAGCGTGTCCGTTAACATTTGGCTGAAAGAACAAACCGTTTTGTGTGTCTCTCTCGTTTTAATTTTTTGAGAAACTGGTTCTGCCTTGAGTGCTACTGATATTTGTCCCCTTCCTTTAATAAGCTCTGTGTGTGTACATGTGTGTGTTCACCAAGAGACGAACCGCGCAGCAGGTCGCCCAGATGCTACCCAATGTATTATTTCCTCAGTGGGTGTGTGTTAGTCTATGGGTTCTATCAGTTCACAACAGACGGGAGACATCCACAGGGGGATGGATGGAGGGAGGGAGGGAGGGAGGGAGGGAGGGAGGCCCTCCTCTGGTCCTTTTGAAGAGGGAAGATGGGCCTTGCGGGGACTGGACAGCTGCCTTTTCCCGTCTATCTCAGCCTATTTCTTTTTTTTTTTCCTCTACCACTTTCTGTCTTTCTCTCACTCTCTTTCAGTCTCTCTCACTCTTTACTTTTTTTTCTCACTCTAATGTCCCTTTTCATCCCCTCTTCCTCCCTCCTCCATCCAGATTCTGTCCCCAGAAGCCATCTTTTGTACTGAAAGTCCGGGGCAACAAAAAGCTCCTGAAACTTGGTACTAGTCCAAACTTATGTTCTTCCACTCTTCACACTGATTGGATTAGGAGCTGTGCAGCCAGTAAATGGTGTGGTGGAGACAACAAGTATATCCAGACAAGCATCCACTTTTCTCCCATCCGCTTCCATTAGGCCTAGTTTCCTGGGTCTTGCTTGTTTTACCTTAATGAATTGGAGGCGTAAAGTTGTCTCAACACTTATCTGACGGGTGAATTTTGATCTGATGAGATTTACTAAAATGCTGCTTCCAGTGTTGGTGCATAGCAGGGTATAAACGCTACAGAATACGCAATTGGTTACAGTTATGAAAGTTTACGTAAGTATCACAGCAGTGGTTAATTGTGTTGATTTTAAAGCCGCTGGTGGATTGTTTTTCCTTCAGAACGATGTATGAATATTACAACATTGGCTCTCAATGTCTGGCTCTGTCATTTTGATGTGCTAACTACTGAATGATTTATCTTTTTTTTTTTTTATATTGTACTGATATTGAGTGTGAGTTGGTGTGACTGTGTATGAATTGGAGAACCAAAGGGTTATGTAGAATGTCTAAGCAGGGTGTGTATCCAGCTGCCAGGTGTCAGTTTGTATTTTCAGCACTTTTTCAAGACAGGCCCAAATGTTGTCATTACCCAAATGGTTTTGAATAGTGATAAAGAAAATGGTTGCAGCATTTATTTATTGGGGAAACATTGTTGATGTAAAGGTACTTTCTCATTGCCTCTGAATGTGTCTGGGCCTAGTTAAAGATTATATTCAACACTGGAAACCATCAATGTTTTTCCCCAAAATTGTACACTAGTGCTGCACAAAATATGGAAAATATCCAAATGTGATTACTTTGACTGATATTGCGATATGATTAACAATATTTGAGGGAATGATTACTTTTGTATCATTATTCTCATTTTCATTTGGAAAAAAATATATATATATGATTTGTAGGCCAGGACGTCTCTGCACAAATCTTTATTTTAGAATGGTTTGACATAAACTTTGCCTTTTAACAAATATTGCGCCCACCTGCGATTTGAATATGGCACGTCCATATTGCAATTTCAATGAAATTGCGATTAGTTGTGCAGCCCTATTGTACACATGAATATCAAATCCTGTATTTTACGATTGTGTCAGTTTCTAGAAATGCAATCAAGCTCTGCACTCAAGTGCAGAGATAGCAATCTGTACTGAATCACTCCACAGTTTAAGAAATTGAATTTCATATCTCATTTATTACTTGACTTTTTTTCTTTTCTTCTTTTAATAAGTGCAAATTCTATTTTTCTCTGTGGTATGATACCATGAACTGATTTGCTGTATTTATTACTTTTATTTTCTGGGGGTTTATATTGATCGATTTTTAGGCTTTTGGCATGAAATAAATCACCACATTTCAAATCACATTGTGTGGAAATACATTCAATAAATGTGCAATATATTTATTAATCTTGCTGTCTTAAAGGCACAGGGATAATTGAAAGGAAATCGTGTGTAGTTTTACACAATATTTAAGCTGCAACACATGCCAAGTCCAAGAGAGGGCGCTCTAAGACAGGGTTTGTACTGAGCACCTGAGTCTGTTCTGCTCTGTCACACCGTGTTAGGAGAGTGAGAGGATGCTCCAGGCCCACAGTACACACATATATTGTATACATCAAAATACTGACTTGGCCAATGTTTGTTCAGGACTTGCTTTTCTTGTTGGCAAGACTATAAGACAGTCGAGCAGAATTAAAGATGATCTTAGTTATTTTAGGGACCAGACTTGTCTCTTCTCCTCAGTGTCTCCTTGAAAAGCTCAGGGGCAGAAAAAATTGCATAATGAGGTTTTTAAGGCTTTATAAGGCTTATAGATGTGGACTTGAGACAAGGAGTGTAAATCTCAGGTTGTATTACTATACAATATATTGATTCTTTGGACAGTGATACAATATTTACTAATATATTAAAGTCTGTCACGATACGATTTCGATTCAGGGGTCTGTGATCGATATGAGAAACGGTTACATTTATATCAACTCAAATATTGTTGTGTTACTCTTTATTACTGAGCTCTTCCAGGTCTTTAAATGAACCCTCAGGCATTTTTGACAACTCATGGTCCGTCTGCTTTTATTATCCATAAATGCTTGTAAAACATCAACCGTGTTGTTCAGTCAATCTATGAACATTATTATTTCAGGACAAACTGGGCGATTAGAATATGTGTACTGCAGTGAGGTCACTTGAATGTAAAAAAGGTTGTGGGACCATAAAGACATTCATCTATGTCATGATATGTTGATACTTTTTTGTATTCTATCAAGTATGCTAGCATCAGCAGCGCAAACTGTGGATCATGAATGGACGACTCCAAAGCAAGATGGGCTACCTTGTCTCTTCTCTTCAGAAAGACCGGATACTCCAGGTAAGAGGGCATTATCTTGGGTGTAAAAAAAAAAAAAAAACTATCTTGATTTGGAACTTCACTTACCTTAACTTAGGACTCAACTTGACATAACCTATGACTTGATATGAGTTACGCAAAAAAAAAAGACTTGAGACTTTCTTGGGACTTGGCCCCAACAGCTGAGTCGTCTTTTCTCAGATGGAATGATTGTAGTTATTCCCCAGCTGACTTCTTTAACAAGTTTCATCTTTAAGCTTTTTGTGTGTTATTCATTATATTCTTAATGTTTTCCAACGTTTTGGATACGTATGGTAATAATAATGGTTTAAAATTATGTGAAATTGCCTTTTTTATATTGAATCTTGAAAAATTGACCATTTTCTTAAAAGATGTCATTTTAAAGGGAGGCGGGGCAAAGTATCCTTCTGAACGTTCTTTGAAAAACGTTGAAGAAATCTCCAGATTGAAATAATTAAAGTGTCCAATAAGGTTCCTTGACAAATTATAAACTGGTAATCAAACTCCGATACTGTGCATATGCCAAGAACATAATGTAATATCTGAAAGTGTCCCCAGGGGGGCCCTGACATTTCAAAATATTTAGCCATTGTCTGTCATTAGTTATTTGATGATGGCGCAGATGTTTTTTGGTACAAACACACATATCTTTTTTTATTTTATTAATTCCCCCAAACCACATGCACAGACTGACAGCAGCAATCTGTTCATGTCTATTAAGCAGATTATGAAGCGAGGAATTCGCTGGATTGTGTAAATTACAGATGTGACTGGCCACACTGTGACCTCATGAAAGAGCAAGATGATTTAATACAGTCTGTACCATTTCACTGGAACACAGCCTCATGTCAGCCGAGGTTTCAGCTTGAAACTGGCTGTATTTTTCTTGTTTCAGACTACTGATGCACATAGGTAGGAATATGTTGGTGTTCTGACTACTTTTTATCCACTCAGAAACAAACAAATACTCTATCCCAACAAATATTTGATGAATTGGCATTAACATTTGGTGCAGACAATCATATCTTCCTCAGGATGAACTGTATCAACTCTGATGATCCCTTCATAGTGAGTTTCAGCTCACTGTTTAGCTGTCTGCCCCACAAATTCAATGTTTTGGCTCTCTCACACTGCTGTTATAGGGTCGTTTTTGGCTGCAGCTGTTTTCAGCGAAAAAGCTCTAAAACCCCACCTGCTCAGCACCAAACAGCAGACCGTCGGTAAACTCACTGGTGAACTTAATGGAGCATTTAGCCATTATAAAGCCAAATAGTTCCCTCTGTAGTGTGCTGAGACCAAAAACTGAGCTAAAAGAGAGTTAATATTAGTCTAAACACGACTCCAAATAAACAAGACAATGTTGCTCTGGAAGTTTATAGATGTAGAAATTAGTAACTTAATTAAATTAATATCTAAAACAATTGCCAAATCCCCTTTATGGTGTTGATATGTTGTGTTCACAACTTCCTTACGCTAGTAAGTGGCCAAAAAAACAAACAATTATTGCAGGTTAAACTTTGGTTGGAATCTGATTTATGAGCAATTACCTGCCTACGTAACCTCCCAGCCCAGCAAGCATGTGCTGTGCTGTACATTCTTAATATAGTTTTCATATTCAAATTTTAAACAATTGGCCTTTGGTGGTATTTAAAGATCCCCTACTGAATGTGATATATATATATTAGACAACATTGAGTAATTCATAGGTCCCAGGTCAGGAGATGAGTATTCGGCAGTCTCTAATAACCTAACCTGTTCATGTATAACTATGTTTTGTCTCCTTTTGGAGGTCTGAGGGCCAGCCACATACTTCCCAGAGAGAGAGAGGCTGAACTAGGCTGTAGCATCTGTGTTTAGGACACTGCAATATATTTGTGTATCTTGAAGGTTCAGCTAAATGTAATGCCTCCAGCATAAGTTTAAATACACCTTTACAACTGTACTGCCTGCTTAATTGTCTCCTTAATTGAGTGTTTATTAAATACTTCTATGTAAATCATCAACGTCTCCTGAACATTTTTCACGTATGTGAAAGAGTTTTTCCTTAATAATAGGTAAAACGTGCCGGTACAGTCGTTCCCTGGCTGTATGAGAAATAGTGTATTTCTATAACATTAAAACATGTAAACATGTTCAAGTAGAAACCCCAAATAAAAGTATGTACTTAAAAATGAGCATCTCATTCGCTTTTTTATTAAAACACCCCCTCATCTTGTAGACATTTACATAGAATATCAAAATGACCTCCATAAAACGTATTTTTACTGGTATCTCCATCGCTTTAATGTCTCCCCATCCTACCTGAATGTTAGCTGTGTCCACATCGGTGTCTCTTGCCAGTAATAATGTGACCAAATCTCCCTGGTAAGTAGGCCACTGTAACCTCAGCCCTCAGGCAGCATGGACAGTTTCTGGCTACACAGTCGTGTGTGTGTTGGTGTGAACGAGGACAGGCTCTTGCTGCAAAGCACCGGGGCTGTCTGTCACTGAGAAACTGGGGCTGAACGGGGACATGTGTTCACCTGACACACACAACAGCAACAGTAGTGGGCTTTTGTAAGCTTACCCTGTCATCCTAGTTACATCCTGCATAAGTGAAGAGCGTCATGTTGGTGTGTGTGTGTGTGTGTGTGTGTGTGTGTGTGTGTGTCTGTCTGTTAGTGTTTGCCCTAAACGCGTCTTCAGACTCAGGGAAATAAATGTTCAGTGGAGCTATCATAAATCTATAACCTTGACCTAGAAGCATTTAGGCAGGAAAGCTGAATGTTGCAACCTCCTTAACGCCTCACTTACCTGATGGAGTTCACACACAATCTGTGTGTGTGTGTGTGTGTGTGTGTGTGTGTGTGTGTGTGTGTGTGTGTGCGTGTGCGCACACCCAATCCCTGTTAGTTTCTGGTGACTAGTCAGTGCAGCACATCCAATCTATCTTCCATCTCTGTCCCCATTTCTTCCTGCCCAGGATTGTTTAATATTTACTCCTTCTCTGCCAATGCATTCTCATGAATGGGTTTGTATGATATAGTATGGAAACTTATGCACTAACAGTTTGTATGATATCCTACAAAATAACCGCAGGCTGGTTATATGACCACAGGTCACGTAACAGTTAAGTTTAGCGGCCATTACAGTAAGGAGCCAGGTAAAGGGCACCGTAAGGTGTCAGCCGTTTTAGAGGCCGTTACAGTTGAGTTCAGCCAACAAAAGGTGACTGTGAGCCGGACACAGGGCACCACGAGGCAAGGTCCTTTCAAGGTGGTGATCAAAAGGTGATGTCATGTGGCGACGACAGTTACGTTTAGACACCAAAATGACTAGTTGATGATTAGAAAAAGGATTGAGGTTTTGGATTAAAACACCGACCCCCTGAAGTAGTACTCCTGGGACACGAACACGCGTTTCCTGGGTGAAAGTCTTGTTTTTTTCCCTGGGACACAAACTGCGCTCCCCCACTTAAAGATATTGCGTTTTATGACTCACCCATCCACCCCGACCTCCTCCCCACGTGGACCACAGTGGCCTTATACAGCGGCATTCACTATGGTGCATACAGTAATAAATACATGGAATACATACAAGTTACAGTGCATTACTTTTCGCAGCTACAGTACAAGCCTGCACCATCACAGCCTCTGTGTGTTGTAAAGTTGTTCCCGTGCCAGTGTGCATTAATCTCCATTACTGAATCACGTGTATTAAGAGTTTGGAGGAGAAAGAAAGAGAAGGACGACCAGGAGAGAGCTCTGCATCTATCTCTGCTCTGGTTTTTCATGTCGACCACACGTTGCAGGTGTCTCCCCAAATTATTCCCTTATTATGGCCCATTTCTGGCTGAGCTGCAAAACAACACGTCCTTATAATGGCTGGTTGGAAATCTCACATCATTAGGCTGATTGTGCTTTGTTCTGTTTGACTGATGCACATTAAAGCCATTGTAAAATGCATCATTAACACACTATTTTGACCATGTAACTGCGTGTGTAGCTACTGTTCTACAGACACAATGTATTCTCGAAGTTGCCACCTGATGTCGTCTACTACAGTGCCGAGCTGCTGTAGTTGTGCAGTGTTTTCTGTTGTTCTGTAGTTGATAGAATAATAAGAATCACGTCATCCTGACATGATATAAAAAGTCAGCAAGGATTATTTTACTACAATGGAAGAATTAATGGAGTTTTGTCAATCTAGGAGTGGGCCTGTGAGATGGCTAGGGTGGCGGTGTTTGAAAAGATGTCATATAAATGGTTTGCTAGGTTGGATGTCTATACTAGGAAATGGGGAAAGTACTTTCTGTAGGGATCCTAAGAAGCTATGTGCTGGGGAGAGACGTGTATGATGGGCTTATGGTGTCATTTATACATATATCATACATGTTTATTTGGTTTACGGTCTATTTTGTTGAATGGTCTTGAATATTGTAGTTACTGTGTCATCTTTTCTTCATTTTTGTCTGGTTGGGTGGTGATGACAAAGAGGGGGGATGTGTTCATGTTGTATGTTTTGTATTTTTTTTAAAACAAATTGTTAATCACAAAACCTTCAAAAGCCACATCCAGCAAAATGACAGCATATGTGTGCACAGTGTGTTTCATGTGGGATTCTTGGGCGGCGTATTGGAGTCTATGGAACTAAGTTCTTGGCAAATAACAATTTGCAAACATCTTCATTTCTAACTATTGTATTTGCAAGTTTTAGAACTGCAAGTTTTATCGTGATCTGGTCTGTCTGCTGAGCTTTAGTACAGCAAAGGCTGGTGTTGTATTTCTCAAAACGGACTACTGGGGATTGGCTTATGTCTGAATCTGAGTATGACATTCTAAACTTCTAGCATTTAGTTAGATGGCAAAAGTGTGATCTTGAGGCCTTATTCATCATCATCCTCACGTATTAAGACTGAATATTCCGGTCACTGACAGAATGGAGAATAGGGGCAGGTGATTCAGATGAAACAACATTAGGACAGGAATCACGGCTACAGCTCCACGTTCTATCGAAGGTCGGCTCTGCTTTAAATCCTACTGGACACCTGCAGGGGCCACTGCCAATGTTGTGACACATCGGAGCTGCAGCTCTGATTTAGTGCTGTGAAATATCAGTCGGTCACATTTTCATCTATTGTGTGTTAAGCTTAAACTAATCTCCTTCATTGTGCGAGGTATGAATGCCTTATACAATTGAGGCCCCATATGTTTGGCTCTAACCAGGAGCAGGGATGCCAAAATGATTGTTGCGCTCATTGATTTTTGACACTGTAGTCGATATTGTTGACTTTGTGGCCTGGCCAGAAAAAGCCTCCCAAGTTTTCTCATGTCGAGACTCAGGAGAGAAGAAGAAAACACAGAGAGAATCTTTGGCTGAATACGTTCTTCTCACGCTGAGTGTTTCTCCTGCTGTTCTTGACATAAGCACTTTTTTTCTGTTGGGGTTGCCATTAGTTTGGGCCTGTCATCAAGTTTGCTGTGATTGGAAGATCTGCTGCATCTGTGTGTGTGTGTGTGTGTGTGTGTGGGGGTGTTTGGATGTGGTTCAAATGAGTGTTTGCAGAATTAATCTTTGTCACATCTTTCATTATATTGTCCCTCTCTTCTCTGTTGTCCCTGCCTTTCTCTCTCTTTGTGTGTGTGTGTGTGTGTGTGTGTGTGTGTGTGTGTGTGTGCACTCAATGACGTCACTGTTGATTATAATGCTGGCAGTCATGTCTGTCATTGGACACAATTACTTTTATTGATCAACATCTCTACCTCCTCTCCTCTCCTTTGCTCTCCTCCTTTCAACTTTGCAGACTTTGCTGTTGGCATTAGATACGGTGTGTGTGTGTGTGTGTGTGTGTGTGTGTGTGTGTGTGTGTGTGTGTGTGCGTGTGCGTGTGTCTGCACACAGAGAGAGAAAGTAGATAAAGTCAGAGCATCACCTGTTGAAAAATGAAAAGCTAGCAAGATTTGAAAGTAGCATCTCCTGGGGCTCCGTCTAACCCCCGCCCTCGGGCGCCGACCCACACAGACGTGCACGAGGACCGCTGCCTCGTTGCTTTAGAGCAGAGTGGAGAAAGAACCGCAGTTTTACTTCATGTCGCATTCACTGAACAGTTTCCTCCTCCAGTCGACTTGCACATTGAGCTCAGGCTCGTGCACGGGAGGGGTAGAGTACGCGCAGTGTGGCAAGGAGGCATTTCATTGGTTCTTTCCAAGCGGACCGCAAGGCAGTGATTGGTGGGCATTTTTACAGGATTACAGCAGCTACAGATGACGGATCTTTTTCACTACTTTTTCAGAACCCATAAGTTATTTATTAATGTCAGAGTGTGGAGACCATCTCAAACAATATATATAAAAATTGGAAAAAATAACCAACCATGCCTTCAATGAGTGTTGCTAATCACATCAGGACCAGGACAAGTCTTGCCAGTTGTCTGTATGTGTGTGTCTCACACCTCCAGTGCTTAAAAGGACATATGCACTTGAGATACAGTATGTCTCTCTCCTATACTTGCACTGGCATGACTAACAAATATGCTGCTAACAGATGGCTCTTACTAAATTGCCACACACAATAGCATGAATACAGTGGTGTGAAAAAGTGTTTGCCCCCTTCCTCATTTCCTGTTTCTTTGCATGTTTGTCACACTTAAGTGTTTCGGAACATCAAACCAATTTAAACAATAGTCAAGGACAACACAAGTAAACACAAAATTCAATTTGTAAATGAAGGTGTTTATTATTAAAGGTGAAAAAAAATCCAAACCATCATGGCCCTGTGTGAAAAAGTGATTGCCCCCTAAACCTAATAACTGGTTGGGCCACCCTTAGCAGCAACAACTGCAACCAAGCGTTTGCGATAATGTGCAATGAGGCTTTTACAGCATCCTGGAGGAATTTTGGCCCACTCATCTTTGCAGAATTGTCCTAATGCAGTTACATTAGAGGGTTTTCGAGCATGAACGGCCTTTTAAGGTCATACCACAACATCTCAATAGGATTCAGGTCAGGACTTTGGCTAGGCCACTCCAAAGTCTTCATTTTGTTTTTCTTCAGCCATTCGGTGGTGGACTTGCTGGTGTGTTTAGGATCATTGTCCTGCTGCAGAACCCAAGTTCGTTTCAGCTTGAGTACACGAACAGATGGTCGGACATTCTCCTTCAGGATCTCTTGGTAGACAGCAGAATTCATAGTTCCTTTTATCACGGCAAGTCTTCCAGGTCCTGAAGCAGCAAAACAGCCCCAGACCATTACACTACCACCACCATATTTTACTGTTGGTATAATGTTCTTTTTATGAAATGCAGTGTTCCTTCTACGCCAGATATACTTGGACACACACCTTCCAAAGAGTTCCACTTTTGTCTCATCGGTCCACAGAATGTTGTCCCAAAAGTCTTGGGGATCATCAAGATGTGTTGTGGAGAAATTGAGACTAGCTTTGATGTTCTTTTTGCTCAGCAGTGGTTTTCTCCTTGGAACTCTGCCATGCAGGCCATTTTGCCCAGTCTTTTCCTGATGGTGGAGGCATGAACGCTGACCTTAACTGAGGCAAGTGAGGCCTGCAGTTCTTTGGACGTTGTTGTGGGGTCTTTTGTGACCTCTTGGATGAGTCGTTGCTGCGCTCTTGGGGTAATTTTGGGCGGCCGGCCACTCCTGGGAAGGTTCACCACTGTTCCATGTCTTCGCCATTTGTGGATAATGGCTCTCACTGTGGTTCGCTGGATTCCCAAAGCTTTGGAAATGGCTTTATAACCCTTTCCAGACTGATAGATCTCAATTACTTTCTTTCTCAATTGTTCCTGAATTTCTTTGGGTCTCGGCATGATGTGTAGCTTTTAAGGATCTTCTGGTGGACCTTACTGTGTCAAGCAGCTCCTATTTAAGTGATGCCTTGATTGTGAACAGGTGTGGCAATAATCAGGCCTGGGTGTGGCTAGAGAAATTGAACTCAGGTGTGGACAACCACAGTTATAGTACGTTTTAACAAGGGGGGCAATCACTTTTTCACACAGGGCCATGATGGTTCGGATTTTTTTTCACCTTTAATAATAAACACCTTCATTTACAAATTGCATTTTGTGTTTACTTGTGTTGTCCTTGACTATTGTTTAAATTGGTTTGATGTTCAAACACTTAAGTGTGACAAACATGCAAAGGAACAGGAAATGAGGAAGGGGGCAAACTTTTTCACACCACTGTATATTATTTTCATACGTTATCTATATTACAAGGCCATGCATAGTCAGACAATATATTGTTAATATGGCAACAGGACAGTCTAAATGCTGTTAATCAAGCATGGAAATTGAATAGGAAATCATAAAGAGGTACAGGCTACATTTTCTGCTGCAGAACTGCTAACACTATTGTAAAGTACCCATCATGTGGGTATAGAATCGATATTTTAGTACATGAAGGTTTATAGAAATAATACAAACAACAGTAAACAGTTATAAATAAGTTTTGTATTGCAGAGCAGCTTTATATATGAATTGGGGCGTGGCAATAACATCTAATTTGACTTTAATACTTTCACGTCTATCACCCATTTTTAAGTCATATTTAGGTTTCCTTTAGTTATTTTTTTTGCCTCTTCCTGTTTTATTTTAAAATTGACACTCGTTCTGGGCCATGTTCACACCGGACAAAACAGTTAAATTCAACTGAAACGGATGAGTTGAACACCATGTTGTGCCTTTTTATTCCCACGAGTTTACAGACACGCCGCTGCTGATTGGGTATCACCTGTTACACAGCCACTAAACAAGAGACACACCCACCAAATCAGAGAAAACCTCAAAGCCAGTTGCACGCTGTTCTGAGGAAACATGTCTTTCAACCAGGAAAACCGTAGCAAAACAAGACTAAGAGTGAGATTGAACGTGCCCCTAGTCTTTGTATGCTTTCCCGCCTGTGTAATCACCTGCCCCGCCCTAAAGTGTTTAGTCTAATTGTCTCCCGCCTCCTTAGCATATGCACACCCGCTCTCACTAGCTTTTGTTGCCAGATCGTTATACCCCAGTGACAGTGTTCTAGCATTCCTTCCTCATGTGTCTTGTAAGTTAAGACCTTTAAGGCCTGTTTTTTTCTTTTCACTCTGCCCTTGTAAAGTGATTTTGGATACCTCAGCTTAGTCCCTTTGAACTCTGCCTGTTCTTTGGATGAGCCTTTGTTGTTACAATTTGGACACTGTTTATTACATTGCACTTTGTACAATGAATCTAGTGAGCTAAGTTGCCTATTTGTGTCCGTCCTGTGACAGACCTGACAAATCCCAGGGCCAGGATTATCAATGTCAATGTCAACGCTTTTTAATAATAAGACGGCCAATGTATTATGTAGGGGAGAGAAAAGTGTTGTGTCATGTTGTGTCAGTGCATTATTAAGGTGCTAATAAATTGCAAAAAAGTAGGCTTTTGTTCTTTTCTCTGTTAATAACTAATTCTTCTATGGTGCTCCTGAGAGCAACAGCTTACTCAATTTGAAAATGCAGACGTTCAATATGGCTGCCACAGGGAACATTACGCACCTGGAAGCCTTCTTTGGGCCTCTGAAATTACCATAGCTTCTCTTTTTTTAGTTTATGCAAATGATGTACTTGGTAGTGTTTCAGTCAGTATTTTATGATGTGGTCTCACCCAAATGACAGACCACCTGCACCCACCTCCCATCCTTCCATCCCCTTTCTCTCTCCCTCATCCCCAGCTCCATCTCGCATTAGCCCTCCGTCAGTGCTGAATTATCCCAACGTTTTATTATTCTCCAAGGGCGGCGGTGCTGCGCAGCTGAGGAGTTGTCTTATACCGTCTGCTTCCCAACCCCCCTTCTCTTCCGCAGCCCAGGAGGAAAGGAAACGAGGGTGAGAGAAAAGGGTAACAGGGAGGAGGGTACCATCCCAGAGGAGCCTCAGAGAAAAAGCAAAAAGAGGCCCGACAAAGGCACATGTGATGGAGAGGCAAATGGGACACATTAAACTTCCAACGAGAAAAAGATTAGACAGAAGGGGAGAGATGGATAAAGGAGCAGAAGAACAAATGGATCCACCAGAGAATTTTGGCCTAAGCTCTGGCACAAATTTGTGATCTAAAATAACTCAATCTTCCTTCGCTCACTACTGTCTAACTCTCCTTTCTTCTTCCTCTCCATCTCACTCTCCGTCTCCTCCAAACATACAGTTCAAAGACCTCCCTGCTCCTCCCATCCTATTCCCACATTAATTAAATCTGTGTGTAATTACTATCGTCGAGAAGGGAATCTGAGTCAAGCAAGGAAAATTGGTCACGGCCTCTGTATCTTTGAAGTGAAATTACTTGAGCAAAGTTTACTGCCAGAATATAAAAGACGCAAAACTGTGAAACGGCATGCAGGGAAAAGGTGGAAGGCTTGAAATAATGAAAATTCAGATTTGAGCTGAGCGCACACCTGTTGTTGGCTCAACCCGATCTCTGAACTTACTAGGAAGACACAGCAGGGTAAAAAAAAAATGAAGAAAAGAGGGTTTCCCCCACAGACATCCATAAATATTGTGTGACGATCCGTTTCTGTTGTAGAATATTAAAGCTGCCTGTCCTCATTTCATGACCTTACTGCAAGTGTTTCCCCTTAGCATCTTATTTGGCTTATTTATGAAAACAGCCTGTAATTTATTCATCAGCTGCTTCAGGGAGTGGAAGGCATCGCTATGAAGCCATGACTATGTCGCTGCGTGGTGAGTTAAACAATGTAGCTTGTAGAGTTATCATAACATTTCAACACATTCTCATTAATAGGTTAGTATGACATATCTCGTATGATATCCTACAAATTATGGGTCATGTGATGACCGCTCACTATTGGTGAAATGTAACTAAGTACACTGACTCAACTACCATACTCACTTTTTACTCCAAAACATTCTTCTGACAGCTTACAAATTGAGATTTTTTTTTTTGCACACAAAAAAACCTAGTTTATAAAAATATGATGTTTTTGATTAATGAACCCTGCTATTTACAGTCCAACATGTCCAGCTGAAATGAGAAGCCGATTAAACATGACTCATGGTTGATTGACAGAACTGTTTGGATTGTTTCCATTTTCTGAAATGTGAGTACTTTTACTTGTAATACTTATAGTACATTTTCCTGATGATACATACTTTTACTTAAGTAACATTTTTAATGCAGGACTTTCTCTTGTAACACAGTATTTTTACAGTGTGGTATAAAGTGCTTTGACTTCAGTATAGGATCTGAATACTTCTTCCACCACTGCTAGTCACAAGACAGTTATGTTTGTCTTTTTAGTTAGACAAAAGGTGACTGGGAGCCGGGATACAGAGGACGGTGAGTTGCTAGTCGTTGCAGAAGCCGCTACAGTTGAGTTTAGCCGATAAAAAGTGACTGTGAGCCGGGTACAGGGCACCGAGAGGTGACGGCACATTCAGCAGCGGGTACAGTTATGCTGTTAAAAAGTGTCATGCAGCGACGACAGTTACGTCTAGGCACCAAAGCAACTAGTTATGGTTAAAAAAGGACCATGGTTTGAGACACCGGTTCCTTGAACACACACACCACCACACACACCACCACACTCCCCGTGCTTGAAAGCCCTGTGTTTTATGACCCACCCTTCCACTCCAACCTCCTCCCCACATGGACCACAGTGCTATTACATAGCATCAGTCACTGTGATGCATACAACAATAAATACGTGGAATACATACAAATTATATGACATTATGTTTGGTTGGTATATGTCATGAGAAGAGCTTGGACATTTGGAAATAGGTTACATTCCGTTGTAACAACACCACCGCCTTGGACTGAACTACCTTTTGTGCTGTCAGTTGTCCTCTCTGCCTACAGGCTAACCTGCTGTTGTTGTCTTTTCTTCATCCTGCAATGATCCTCCCTTTCCCTCTACATTGACCGCTCAGGACTGGGGAGGACATGAATAATTCCACAACAGAGTTGTATTTATTTTTGCACTTAGTTTGATAGGACCTGTGTGTTTGTTTGTTTGTGTGCATGCGTTTGTTGGGGAATCATTATGAAATCTCCTCTCCTCCATCCATCCATCCCTTTCTCGTCTATAACTCCTGCTCTCCACACACATGGGAGCGCACTGATATGAATTAAAGTGTACTCCCAAGCAAGCACGCACGCACGCACACACGTGCACACGCACACATCAATCAATTATACACGTGCGCAGAAACACGGGTACTTTCAACCCCACATACCCCACATAAGACATGTGGTGAAGTTAAATAGATTTCTAATGTGATACCCATTTCCTCCACTTTTTGTGCGTCCGTCCGTGCGTGTGTGTGTGTGTGTGTCAGCTTTAATTGACATTGAGCTAAGAGCAGCAGGTCAATGGAGCATTGTGTGTGTGTGTGTGTGTGTGTGTGTGTGTGTCGTGCGTGCGTGCTCTTACAAAATTATTTGCATTTACAGTATGCCCCAAAATGTACATGTGTGCATATTTTTTGGAGACACTAAACACACACACACACACACACACACACACACACACACACACACACACACACACACACACATTCCCTCTGTTTGCTCAAAGAAATGTGTTTTAGAAATAATTCAAAAAACTCGGTAATCTGCTTTTGCACACAGGTTTGTGGGGAGAGGGGGGAGGGCAAAGTAAAGAAAGATGGAATGAAAAGAAGCTGATCGGAGAAAAAGTAGAGTATACGTGGAGAGATAAGAAGGTAGAAGAACGTGGAGGTATGAAATGGAGTAATACTCCAAATGTAATAACACCTTTTTATGTAAGGGCACTGGTGTGAGATTAAGTTTAGTATTATTACAACAGCACAGTAGATAGTGATAGCGTTTTTTTTTTGGGCAATCCATCATTTTAGAATCTGTACTATAAAACACCAAGCAACACCAAGCAACAAAACATACAGAGAAATTACAGGACACGAGGATCACATTACTTTAACACACACACGGACACACACCCTCCCGCTAAAGCAGAGCTCAGGCATCCTAAGTGCAATATGCTGTTCACACACATTGCCTCGTACTGCATGTTCTTAGAAGTACACACTGTCATGAAAATGTGACAGGCGTATCCTTTTACATCTACATGTACAGTATCACATATCCTCTATACTAAAGATATATACTAAATATATACTATAACGCGCAAATTGTAAGAAATGGTACACACTTCCTGTATCCTAAAAGGGTGTGGCCTCATTTGAACAGTGTGGATGGATGATACTTAAATAATATTTTATGTTCTTTTGCTACCGTTAAATAGATTAGATTAGTTTTGTTAATGGGTTCACAAACAATAGCTGACGTTAGCTTTTCTATGTTGCCAGATCTTGTGAAAGTTTGGCCCTGAGACAAAAACAAATCTCAAAGAAAGTTCATTTTCTCCTGATGTGTCCCTCTGAAAAATGCCATTTTAGTGTCAGAATGTTCTGGAGATATGTGGCTTGTGAAACAATGGCTATGTATTTACTTTGGTGACTATGGGCCCGCCCTTAGCAAAAAGAAAAATATGTTCTGTATATATCTAACCTAACCTAATAATGTTCACACAGTCCCAAGCCCCAATTTCTACCGGTTGCAGAACGTCTGCGGATCCACCCGGGAAGGCGGCGGAGTCATTAGGTTTCCATTAAAGTCAATGTGTGTGTATGAATGGCTGTGTCGATCCGTC